>ML662438.1:9871593-9999232 GCA_007570785.1 Antilocapra americana
ACACACACACACACACACACACACACACACACACACACACACACACACACACACACACACACACACACACACACACACACCCTCCTTGTGTGTGTGAAGTATCTCATTGAAGTTCTGATTTGCCTTTCCGTAAAGACTCATAACGTTGAGTATCTTTTCATGTACTCATTGACCACTTGTGTATATTCCTTGGAGAAACAATATTTTGATATTTTTATCCAATTTTAATTAAATTATTTGTCTTTTCCTTTTGAAGTTTTAAGAATTCTTTGTATATTCTCAGTGCAAGTTCTTATCATACATAATGATTTGCAGAAATATTCTCCCCAATTTGCAGGTTGTCTTCCACTTTTTTTGTGGTGTCCTTTGATATACAGAAGTTTAAAATTTGTATGAAGTACAGTTTATCTCTTTTTAATTATTTTATACATTCATTGTCATTTAAGGACCATTTGTCTAATCCAAGGTCACAAAGATTGTAGTTGTGTTTATGCTAGCAGTTCATTTACATTTTCAACACTTATTTCCACAAAGTAGTTGATTATATGTAATTTAGTTAGAGGTTAAAAACTAAATAAGCAAACAAAGAAATATAATAGGAAGGGTGTATTACATGTAGTTCATTTAGTAACTTTGCCTTCATTTATTCAACAACTATTTTTTGGATACCTGCCCTGAAGTTGGCACAGTATTCCGAGCTGGGTATTACTATATCAGTTCAGTTTAGTTCAGTCGCTCAGTCGTGTCCAACTCTTTGCGACCCCATGAACTGCAGCACGCCATGCCTCCCTATCCATCACCAACTCCCGGAGTCTACCCAAACCCGTGTCCTTTGAGTCGATGATGCCATACAACCATCTCATCCTCTGTCATCCCCCTCTTCTCTTGCCCTCAATCTTTCCCAGCATCAGGGTCTTCTCAAATGAGCCAGCTCTTCGCATGAGGTGGCCAAAGTATTGGAGTTTCAGCTTCAACGTTAGTCCTTCCAATGAACACCCAGGACTGATCTTTACGATGGACTGCTTGGATTTCCTTGCAGTCCAAGGGACTCTCAAGAGTCTTCTCAAACACCACAGTTCAAAAGCATCAATTAATCAGCGCTCAGCTTTCTTTATAGTCCAACTCTCACTTCCATACATGACCACTGGAAAAACCATAGCCTTCACTAGACAGACCTTTGTTGACAAATTAATGTCTCTGCTTTTTAATATGCTGTCTATGTTGGTCATAACTTTGCTTCCAAGGAGTAAGCGTCTTTTAATTTCATGGCTGCAATCACCATCTGCAGTGATTTTGGAGCCTAAAAAATAAAGTCAGCCACTGTTTCCCCATCTATTTCCCAAGAAGTGATGGGACCAGATGCCATGATCTTAGTTTTCTGAGTGTTGAGCTTTAAGCGAACTTTTTCACTCTCTTCTTTCACTTTCATCAAGAGGGTATTTAATTATTCTTCCCTTTCTGAGATAAGGGTGGTATCATCTGCATATCTGAGGTTATTGATATTTCTCCCAGCAGTCTTGATTCCAGCTTGTGCTTCCTTCCAGCCCAGTGTTTCTCATGATGTACTCTGCATATAAGTTAAATAAGCAGAGTGACAATATACAGCCTTGATGTACTCCTTTTTCTATTTGGAACCAGTGTGTTGTTTGATGTCCAGTTTTAACTGTTGCTACCTGACCTGAATATATAATAACATTTAATTTTATAACCAATTCCTTGTGATAGTTACTGTGTATTAATTTTTTTCAAAATGAAATAGAGTTAAATAAATTTCCCTTAGTTACTGTTTTGATAAAGAGTGGGGCTAGAGTAAAAGCGGAGAGTCTAAATTTAGAGCCTTCTGGAAACAAACCAAACAGTGTAATGATTACAAACTCAAATTGAAGATGAGTGGCCCCCTATTTCCCAGCACTTGAACTTAGGTTAGTTAATTGATTTCTTTCTATTCCTTCTTTACAAAGTGCAAATAATAATAGTAGAATCATTATGAGAATTAAATGGATTTATGTGTTTAAAATATTTAAAACTGTGTCTGGTCCATTATTAATGCCTACAAAATGTTAGTTATATATATTTATATAATTATAAGTGATCACTGATCTTATGGAATTGGCATTTCTATTAGAAGATGCAGACATTGAACTAATAACTGTATATGTAATTACAGAATTATAAGTTTTGATAAGTGATATATAGAAAATAGTAAATTTCTTTAAAAATTTATTAAAGAGATTAGGTAGTTAAATATACTCAAGTAGTTCTTTCATCATTCTGTGCTGTTGAGGATAAGGTCTTTTTCACTTGCTGTCACAGATGTCTATACAGTAGTTCATGTTTTAATACGTGTAGAGTTTCAACATAGCAGTATATAAGGAGAAACATTTTGATTAGGATAAAATTTCCCTGAGTCTCAACTAAAAAGTAGGTCATAGCCTATATTCAGATATACAGAAAAATTTCAGCATATGAAAATGTTTCATGAAGTCATATTTCCACTGAATTTAGTATAGCTACTTCAATTTCTGTTTAGAAACAGGGGTTTTAAAGTATACCTCTACTAAAAATAGCAAATTAAATAATTTCAAAATAATACAAATCCATTTATTCTTGAAAATTCCAGGCCTTTTGTCTTAAACGTACTCAAAAATCAAACAAGTCACCATCATTATAGTGTTACTGTTGAACATCCAGTGACATAAGCATAGTGATTAGATCTTGAAACATAGCATAAGAATCCTGGCCTTGGAACCCAAGACAAGAGAGTATTATATACATATGTTAGGAATATTTTGCCTAGGGGAGGATCTAAAGTGTTCTTTCCTCAAATATAAGAGGTTTGTGTAGTCTCCTTCTTCCTACTGAGTTCTCACACATCTAAGCTTTCTCTTTCGGAAACTATGAAGTCAAAACTAATGTTTCATAACTAAGTTTTTCATGTAAATTATTAAGTATAATATAGATTAGCATCACCCAAATTTCTCCATCATATATAATGTTCTGTTTCAAAATGTGTGTTCTTTAATTTTTTTAAAAAAAATAGCATAACCATTTTTTCCTCTTTTCACAGCCAAGAACACACTGACCTGCTGTTAATTCTGGCATTAGAGCTTGCTGGCTAGAAAAATTGTTAGTAGTTTGGAAAGAAATATCATAAATAAATCAGACTGAGAGCTAGACAAGGCCATGGACTGCTTCATAATCCACCTAAGCAGATTTTTTTTTTTTATTTTTTATTTTTTATTTTTTATTTTTTTTTTAATTATTGTTTTAGCCATACATTGTTATGATATCACCATGGGTTTACATATGCTTCCCCTCCGGGTCCCCCCTCCCTCCTCCCTCCCCCCCGGGAAATCTCGCTGCACCAGTCCCGAGCATCAATCCTGGGCTGGCGATTGATTAGACACATGACAATTAACATGCTTCAATGCCCTTCTCCCATATCATCCCACCCTTACCCTCATCCACAAAGTCCACAAGTCTATTCTATACATCTGCGTTCCTTTTGTTGTCTCCCATGTTGGGTTCTCGTTACTGTCTTTCTAAATTCCATATATATGTGTTAATATACTGTATTGTTGTTTTTGCTTCTGGCTTACTTCACTCTGGATAATGGGCTCCAGTTTCGTCCATCTGAGTAGAATTGCTTCAAATGAATTTTTTTTTTAATGCTGAGTAATATTCCATTGTGTATATATACCACAGCTTTCTTATCCATTCGTCAGTTGATGGGCATCTAGGTTGCTTCCATGTCCTGGCTATTGTAAACAATGCAGCGATGAACATTGGGGTGCACGTGGCTCTTTCAATTCTGGTTTCCTCGGTGTATATGCCCAGCAGTGGGATTGCCGGGTCATATGGCAGGTCTATTTGCAGCTTTTTAAGGAACCTCCACACTGTTTTCCATAGTGGCTGTACTAGTTTGCATTCCCACCAACAGTGTAAGAGGGTTCCCTTTTCTCCACATCCTCTCCAGCATTTATTGCTTGTAGACTTTTGGATGGCAGCCATTCTGACTGGTGTAAAGTGGTACCTCATTGTGGTTTTGATTTGCATTTCTCTGATAATGAGTGATGTTGAGCATCTTTTCATGTGTTTGTTAGCCATTTTTATATCTTCCTTGGAGAAATGTCTGTTAAGTTCTTTGGCCCACTTTTTAATTGGGTTGTTTATTTTTCTAGAATGGAGCTGCAGGAGTTGTTTGTAAATTTTTGAGATTAATTGTTTGTCTGTTGCTTCATTGGCTATTATTTTCTCCCATTCTGAAGGCTGTCTTTTCACCTTGCTTATAGTTTCCTTTGTTGTGCAAAAGCTTTTAATTTTAATTAGGTCCCATTTGTTTATTCGTGTTTTTATTTCCAATATTCTGGGAGGTGGGTCATGGAGTATCCCGCTTTGGATTATAGCAGAGAGTGTTTTGCCTATGTTATCCTCTAGGAGTTTTATAGTTTCTGGTCTTATGCTTAGATCTTTGATCCATTTTGAGTTTATCTTTGTGTATGGTGTTAGAAAGTGATCTAGTTTCATTCTTTTACAAGTGGCTGTCCAGTTTTCCCAGCACCACTTGTTAAAGAGGTTGTCTTTTCTCCATTGTATATTCTTGCCTCCTTTGTCAAAGATAAGGTGTCCATAGATGCGTGGATTTATCTCTGGGCTTTCTATTCTGTTCCATTGATCTATGTTTCTGTCTTTGTGCCAGTACCATACTGTCTTAATGACTGTGGATTTGTAGTATAGCCTAAAGTCAGGTAGGTTGATTCCGCCAGTTCCATTCTTCTTTCTTAAGATTGCTTTGGCTATACGAGGTTTTTTGTATTAGATTTTTTATCCTCAGAAACATTTATACAAGTTAACAAAAGTAGAACAAAGGAAATGTGTGTTTTGTGTGTGTGTGTGAGTGTCTATGTGCATCTATAGAAAGAGGAATATCCAATAAACATGACTAGTGACTCCTTAAGTAGATTGTAAATGCTTATATAATATATACTTGAAGATAAAGCCTGAATAAATGGTAGGCCAGTTGCTCAGTGCCACTCTATGTATAAGAGCTGAATAATTACTCAACATATAACAAAAGAGTTTTCTGCAATGAAGGTTGGAAGGTTGGAATTTATTTTTCAAATAAATTTTGAATTTTTCTCCCTTGTGTATCATTTAGAGGATATTGTTATCTTCCTCTGCCCCCTCCCCAATCCTTCCCATCCTTCCCACTACTAGATACACCTGAGAGTTACCTGGTCCTTGAATGAAGAATAGTAGCACTGTCCTCAGTACAGTGGCTAAGTTTTGGCTAGAAAAAAAAGACTGAGATTCAAGGCTAGAGAATAAGGTAGAAGCACAGAGAATTACTTATGAAACTCTACGTTTGGCTTCAGATATGGCCTCTTTGTCTTCTCTGTCCCAGTATCTAGTAAGGTGGAAAGTCAGATCTTGCTGACTAACAAGTGTGTGTGTTAGTTGCTCAGTCACGTCTGACTCTTTGTGACCCTATAGGCCGTAGCCTCCCAGGCTCCTCTGTCCATGGAATTCTCCAGGCAAGGATACTGGAGTGGGTAGCCATTCCCTTCTCTGGGGGATCTTCCTGACCCAGGAATTGATCTTGGGTCTCCTGCATTGCGGGCAGATTCTTTACATCACAGCCCAGGGAAACCCTGACTCTTTACCCTTCGTTACCTACTCAGATGTGCTCTCATTATGTCTTGCTAACTTAACCTTGAGGAATGAGGAGGGGGTGGAAACGGTACAAATGAAAGAAAGATCAGAAAAAATGTTGAGGGATAGAGAGAGAGAGAGATAAATAATACACGGTTCAGTTTTATAAAGGTAGCTTGTAAAGCCTGCAAGGCTGGGCAAGGCATTGCTCATTCTGAGGAAACAGACATTTCTGTGTAGGGGGGTTGATCCTTGGGTGTTATAACTATAAATGCACATTCTTAAAATTGTGAGAGCTGGTTGAAAGAGAGAAAAAATGTAATGGCATCTCAGTCGTGTATACCCACTTGTATCTTCAGTTAGGGAGATTATACAGTTAAAGTATCGGACATTACTTTCACCACCAGATGTATTCACAACTGGGCAATGTTTCTGCTTTGGTTCACCCTCTTCATTCCTTCTGGAGCTATTTCTTTGCTCTTCTCCAGTAGCATATTGGGCACCTACTGACCTGGGGAGTTCCTCTTTCAGTGTCCTATCTTTTTGCCTTTTCATACTGTTCCTGAGATTCTCAAGGCAAGAATACTGAAGTGTTTTGTCACTCCATTCTCCAGTGGACCATGTTTTGTCAGCTCTCCACCATGACCCACCTGTCTTGGGTGGCCCTACATGGCATGGCTCATAGTTTCATTGAATTGGACAATGCTGTGATCTATTTGATCAGTTTGATTAGTTTTCTGTGTTTGTGGTTTTCATCTGTCTGCCCTCTGATGGATGAGGACAAGAGGCTTGTGAAAGCTTCCTGATGGGAGGACTGGCTGTGGGGCAAACTGGGTCTTGCTCTGATGGGCCAGCCTATGCTCAGTAAATCTTTTTTTTTTTTTCATTAATTTATTTTTTATTGAAGGCTAGTTGCTTTACAGAATTTTGCTGTTTTTCTGTCAAACTTCAATCATCCATAGGTATACATATATGCTCAGTGAATCTTTAACCCAATTTTCTGCTGATGGGTGGAGCTGAGTTCCCTCCCTGTAGTTTAGCCTAAGGCTAAATTCTGGTAGCAGTAATGGCAGTAATTGTGACTTCCTTCAAAAGGAATTATGCCTTGTTCCAAATTGGGAAAGGAGTATGTCAAGGCTGAATATTGTCACCTTGCTTCTTTAACATATATGTAAATTAGGTCACATGAAATGCTAGTCTGGATAAACCACAAATTATAATCAAGGTTGTCAGAAAAATAACACAAACTTCAGATATGCAGATGATACCACCCTTATGGCAGAGTTCAGTTCAGTCTTTCAGTCCTGTCTCTTTGTGACCCCATGGACTGCAGCACGCCAGGCTTCCCTGTCCATCACCAACTCCCAGGGCTTACTCTAATTCATGTCCATCGTGTTGGTGATACTGTCTAATCATTTCATCCTCAGTTGTCTCCTTTTCCTCCTGCCTTCAATCTTTCCCAGCATCAGGGTCTTTTCAAATAAATCAGTTCTTCACATCGGGTGGCCAAAGTATTGGAGCTTCAGCTTGAGCATCAGTCCTTCCAGGGAGTATTAAGAATTGATTTCCTTTAGGATTGACTGGTTTGATCTCCATACAGTCCAAGGAACTCTCAAGAGTCTTCTCCAACACCACAGTTGAAAAGCATGAATTCTTTGGTGCTCAGCTTTCTTTACAGTCCAACTCTCACATCCATACATGACTACTGGAAAAACCATACCCTTGACTAGATGGACCTTTGTTGGCACAGTACTGTCTCTGATTTTTAATATGCTGTCTAGGTTGATCATAGCTTTTCTTCTAAGGAGCAAGCATCTTTTAATTTTCATGACTGCACTCACCATCTATAGTGACTTTGGAGCCCAAGAAGATAAAGTCTGTCACTATTTCTATTGTTTCCACATGTATTTGCCATGAAGTTATGGAACCAGATGCCATGATCTTAGTTTTTTTTTTAATGT
The DNA here is from genome assembly GCA_007570785.1 of Antilocapra americana. Lineage (NCBI taxonomy): Eukaryota > Metazoa > Chordata > Mammalia > Artiodactyla > Antilocapridae > Antilocapra > Antilocapra americana. Next base: position 9,879,207 of record ML662438.1, read on the forward strand.
TAAGTTTTAAGCCAGCTTTTTCACTCTCCTCTTTCACTTTCATCAAGAGGTTCTTCGATTCCTCTTCACTTTCTGCCATAAGGGTGGTGTCATCTGCATATCTGAGGTTATTGATATTTCACCCAAAAATTTTGATTACAGCTTGCGCTTCATCCAGTCTAGTGTTTTTCATGCTGTACTCTGCATATAAATTAAATAAGCAGAGTGACAATATACAGCCTTCACTGACTCCTTACCCATTTTGGAACCAGTCTGTTTTTCCATGTCCAGTTCTAACTGTTGCTTCTTGACTTGTATGCAGGTTTCTCAGGAAGCAGTTAAGGTGGTCTGATATTCCCCTCTGTTGAATTTTCCACAGTTTGTTGTGATCCACACTGTCAAAGGCTTTGTCGTAGTCAGTAAAGCAGAAATAGATGTTTTTCTGGAACTCTCTTGCATTATCGCTGATCCAATGATAAGAGTAAAGCATAAAGCAAAGACAAACTAAAGAGCCTCTTGATGAAAGTAAGAGAAGAGAGTGAAAAAGCTGGCTTAAAACTCAGCATTCAAAAAACTAAGATCATGGCATGTGTTCCCATCACTTCATGGCAAATATATGGGGAATAATGGAAATAGTAAGAGACTTTATTTTTTTGAGGAGCTCCAAAATCACTGCAGATGGTGACAGTAGCCATGATTTTAAAAAACTCTTGCTCCTTGAAAGAAAAGCTATGACCAACTTAGACAGCATATTAAAACTCAGAGACATCACTTTGCCAACAAAGGTCCATCTAGCCAAAGCTGTGATTTTTGTAGTAGTCATGTATGGATGTGAGAGTTGGATCATAAAGAAGGCTGAGTGCCAAAGAATTGATGGTTTTGAGCTGTGGTGTTGGAGAAGACTCTTGAGAGTCCCTTGGACTACAAGGATTTCAAACTCGTCAATCCTAAGGAAATCAGTCCTGAATGTTCATTGGAAGTATTGATATTGAAGCTGAAACTCCAATACTTTGGCCACTTTGACTAAAAAAGATGCACAACTTGAGAGTTTGAGTTGTTTTATTTGGAGCAAAATGAAGACTTCAGCCCAGGAGACAGCATCTCAGATAGCTCTGAGAGAGACTCCTCCAAAGTGGCAGTGGGTGAAGGTCAATATATAAAGTTTTGATGAAGAGGGAGTTCAGTACCATTAATCACTCATTTTACCAAAGGTTTTTGTTAGTCATGAGGATCTGATGCCACCATGAAGGGATTTAGTGCTTCTGTAGACATGAGGACACACAAGGACTGATATCATAAAATCTGTTCCTAGGAACATGTGCTTTGTTGCTCTGTTGTGTCTGATTCTTTGCAACCCCATGGTCTATAGCCCACCAGGCTCCTCTGTCCATGGGGATTCTCCAGGCAAGAACACTGGAATAGATTGCCATGCCCTCCTGCAGGGGATCTTCCCAGGCCAGGGATCAAATTTAGTTCTCCTGCATTGCAGGTGAATTCTTTACCTCTGAGCTGCCCAGTAAGTCCAAGAACACTAGAGTGGGTAGCCTATTCCTACTCCCGGGGATCTTACTGACCCAGGAATTGAACAGGGATCTCCTGCACTACAGCTGGATTCTTTACCAGCTGAGCTATCCGAGAAGCCCTCCTAAAAACATCCAACTCTTCAAAAACCTGTTCCACCAGATTCCCTGGAGTACAGAGTGCCCCACTCCACTCTGAACTCCCTCAGGGATTGTTGAAAGTCAACAGCTATAGCAGCACAGGATTCAATCTCCTCACTCATCAGTGGAGGCAGATAGCAAATGCATTTGTTGTTCAGTTGTTGGCAGTGCTCTTGCTAAGTGCCAGTTTGCAGCTGACAGCCACCTGATGTGAAGAGCTGACTCATTAGAAAAGACCCTGATGCTGGGAAAGATTGAAGGCAGGAGGAGAAGCGGACAACAGAGGACGAGATTGTTGGATGGCATCAGTGACTTAATGGACATGAGTTTGAGCAAGCTCTGGGAGATGGTGAAGAACGGGGAAGCTTGGCATGCTGCAGTCCATCGGGTTGCAAAGAGTCTGACTTGCCTGAGTGACTGAACCACAGAAGTTAAAGCAGAAACTGACTGCCACACCCTTGAGAGACAGCTTTTTAGGAGTGGCCAAGGATTGTGTTCCTTGTTTATATCTCTCTGTCATTTTTTTCCCCACCACTTTGAAAGTTTATATTCAATAAGGAAACATGTTCTGTTTTCTAAAGCTTTATGCTTATATACTAGCTTCATGGCAAAATTGAAGCAGTATTGCATTCATCTATTTTGCTAGTAATACTTTTGGGCATTATTTTAAACTTTTCTATAATATATAATACTTATACTTTTTATAGTTAAATATGGTTTTACATTTTTCGTGCTTGATTTCTTATTCTTAATCCTCCTAAATGTAAAAAGAATTCCAATTTTAAATCTCCTGGCTTTTACTTTTCTTTGTATCCTTTTTGACAGCTTTTCCTGATTTTAGTATGTTACAATTTGTTTTCTGGAATTATGTCTTTTCTCTGATTCTCATCTATTTTATTTATCGTTGGCAGTGTCTTCTAAGCTTTCATATCTCTCATTTGTTTCTAATTCTTTTAAACTTCAATTTTTTTGATGCCATGTCTTCTCGTGATATTTCTCTTTTGGATTGTTTCTCTGTGGTTTCTCTTGTATGTTTCTCTTGTATGTTTGTGATTCCTGTGCAACAGTAGACGTATGCTGTAAGCACTGTGGCGTGGGGGGACGGCTGCTTCTCCTAGAGCCACCACGTACCGCCTTTCCATTTCCACTTGGTATTTACTGTTCTTTTTATAAAGATGTTTTAAAAACATGTGGACCTTTGAAGAAGTATTGTTTGAATTTGTTAAAACATTGTTTCTATTTTATGTTTGGGTTTTTGGCCGCGAGACATGTGGGATCTTAGCTCTTGATCATCTGTCCTCTATCTCTTGCATCAAACCTCTATCCCTTGCATTGGAAGGTAGAGGTCTTAACCACTCGACCACCAGGGAATTCCCTCCCATTCGTTTAGGCACATAGTCTCCAAAGATTCTAGAGACCTGCAGATTAACTCTACAGATTGCTATGGTGTATTCTATGTGCGTAGAATATTTAATTTACAGGCATACCTTGAAGATATTGCTGGTTCAGCTCAAGACCACTGCAATAAAGTCAATATTGCAATTAGGTGAGTTGAATTTTTTGATTTGCCAATGCATATGAAAGTTATATCTATACTATATTGTAGTCTATTGAGTGTGCAATAGCATCATGTCTAAAAATTAATGCTTGTACCTTAATTAAAAAATATATTATTGCCAAAAAAAATGCCGGCCATCATCCAGGCCTTCAGCAAGTCATAATTTTTGCTGGTGGAGAGTCTTGGCTTCATGTTGATATCTGCTAACTTATCAGTGTGGTGGTTGCTGAAAGTTGGAGTGATTGTGACGGTTTCTTAAAGTAAGACAAAATGAAGTTTGCTCCATGGATTGACTCTTCCTTACTCAAACCATTTCTCTGTAGCATGCAATGCTATTTATAGCATTTTCCCAACAGTGTTAGTTATTTGGAAGTTGGGGTCTATTCTCCCAAACCTTCTCACTGCTTATCAGCTAAGTTTATATAATATTCTAAAGCTTTTGTTACTATTTCAAGTCTTTACAACATCTTTGCCAGAAGCAGATTCCATCTCTAGAAAGCACTTCTTTGCTTATCCATAAAAAGTAACTCCTTATCCCTTAAAGGGTTATCAAGATATTGCAACAGTTCAGTCATGTCTTTAGGTTCCACTTCTATTTCTAGTTGTTTTACTATGTTCACCACATCTGCAGTTTCTACCTCCAGTGAAGTCTTGAGCCCCTCAAAGTTATGTATGAGAGTTGGAATAAACTTCTTTCAAACCCCCAAAATGTTGATGTTTTGGCCGGTTCCCATGAATTGTAAATGTTCTTAATGGCCTCTGGAATGGTGAATCCTTTCCAAAGGTTTTCAGTTGACTTTTCCTAGGTCTATCAGAATAACCAACTATCTATGACAGCTTTAGTCTTAGGAAATGTGTTTCTTGAATGATAAAATGTCATCTTGATCCATGGGCTACAGAATGAATGTTGCAATAACAGGCATAAAAACAATATGAATATTGTTGCATATCTACATCAGACATCTTGGGTGATAAGTGCATTGTCAATGAACAGTTATAATTTGAAAGGGATTAATTTTTTCTGAGGAATAGATCTCAACAGTGAGTTAAAAATATTCAGTAAATCTGCTTATAAGCAGATTTCCAGGATGTGTCATTGCATTTATGGAGCACAAGCAAGAGTTGTCATTACTTAGTTGCTAAGTCATATCTGACTCTTTTGTGACCCCTTGGACTGTAGCCCACCAGGCTTTTCTGTCCGTGGGATTTACCAAGCAAGAATACTGCAGTGGGTTGCCATTTCCTTCTCCAGGGGATCTTCGCCCGCCCCAAGGATTAAACCCACATCTCCCGCACTGGCAGGCAGATTCTTTACCACTGAGCCACCAGGGAAACTCTGATGGCTTACAGGAAAAGTAGATTTAGCATAATTCTTAAAGGTCTAGGACTTTCAGAGTGATAAATGAGCATTGGCTTCAATTTAAAGTCATGAAGAGTATTAATCTCTAACAAGAGAGTCAACCTGGACTATGAAGTTTGAGGCCTGAAATTGTCTTCTCCTATCTAGCTGTGGAAGTCTTAGATGGTATCTTCTTATAATAGAAGGCTGTGGTTTACACTGAAAATCTGTTTAGTTTAGCCACCTTTTAAAATTATTTTAGCTAAATCTTCTGGATAACTTCATGCAGCTCCTCCCTCAGCAGTTGCTGCTACACATAACTTTTATGTTATGGAGATGGTTTCTTTCCTTAAACCTCAGGAATCAACCTTGCTGGCTTCAGATTTTTCTTCTGCAGCTTCCTCACCTGTCTCAGCCTTCATGGAGTTGAAAAGAGAGAGGGCCTTGCTCTGAGCTAGCTTTTGCTTAAGGCAATATGTAGCTGGTTTGATCTTATGTCTAGACCACTAAAACACCCTCCATATCTGCAATAAGGCTGTTCAGCTTTCTTAACATTTGTGTGTTCACTGGAGTAGCACTTATAATTTCCTTCAAGAACTTTTCCTTTGCTTTCACAACTTGGCTAACTGGCCCAAGGGGCCTAGCTTTTCACCTACCTTGGCTTTTGACCTGCTTTCTCACTAAGTTTAATCATTACTAGCTTTTGATTTTAAATTTTTAAATGAGACAACTATGTCTCTTCCTTTTACTTGAACACTTAGTTGTCATTGTAGACTTATTAATTGGCCTAATTTCAATATATTGTCTCAGGGAATAGGGATAACCAAGGAAGGGAGAGAGGCAAGGAAATGGCCAGTTGGTGGAGCAGTCAGAACACATACATTTATTAAGCTCATCGTCTTATATGGACATGGTTCTTGGCATCCCCAGGCATAGTGACATACATAGTAACATCAGATATCATTGATCAAAGATTGCTCTAACTAATATAATAATAATTAAAAAGTTTGAAATACTGCAAGATTTAGCAAAATGTGATTCTGAGACTTAAAGTCAGCAAATGATATTGGAAAATGATACCAAAAGACTTATTCTATCAGGGTTGCTCTCAACCTTTAATTGGTTAAAAACCAAGAAGCAAACAAAACCTAAAACAAACCACAGCCAGTATCTGCAAACCCCGATAAAGTAAAGCATGATAAAATGAGGTATATCTATATAGCTATTTGTTGCTTTCTGGTACATGTGTCACTCAACTTAAAATGCATGGTATTTCAGACAGTGTTACTTTTGCAGGTGAATTTACAAGTTGCCATTTGAGATAGTTTTTTCTGAAAATTGGGACTAGAGAACATGTAGGAACTTGAATTTGTAACATATATGAGTTACTGGTATAGCAAAATCATAATATGTAAAAATGGAAACTAATGTGCAACATAAATTAAAAATGCACATTAGAAACATATTGTTTATCTGTGTTATATGATAAATGAAACTAATCCAATAATTTATTTAAATGATATGAAACTTTCCTACATATTCAGATTTGGCACCATGACAGAGATTCTGGGAAGAAGGCAAGAGGTACAATTGGCATACTCAGAATTTATTCAAGGGAATGTGCGCTGATCACAACAGTGGTGTTCTTTTTCTTTTATTAATTTGGTGGAATCTTTGCTGCATCACTTTACCCTTGGATATTTCACTATCTTTACTCTGCCATCAACACTCATTATAAAGAGAGAAGTAGAATATCATAATGTGATATCATAATGTGCTCTGGGTGTGGCCACTCTAGTTCATTAGACTACTGAGATTCCTCTTTTAAGAAAATTTAAATGTTACATCCAAACCCAATGTAGCTCTTTAGCTTGTTTCCAGGCAGTCCTAATTGTGACTGTATCCTTCACCATGGTGTTATAGCAGTTCCGACATTATTTTCTGAGAATCATCTTTTCTTCTGCCTTTGAAAACTCTCCAACTGTGTCTTTTTGTAGGGAGTGGGCTTCTACTTGGGCATATATTCTTAGTGGGCTTCTTTCCTTCATGGTGAGATTTAGTATTGTACCACGTTTTTTGACTCTAGAACAGTACATGTAACTGTGATACAGATTAGCTGTTCTTTTTAAAGACTATATTTCAAAGTTACTATACATCATTATCAACAGAAAACTCCATTGATGGATACAATTTTTGCATCCATAAACATTTATTGCATACCTATTTTGTATGCAGTGACTCCCCCAAGAACTATTCATGGCATTGGAAACCCCAAACTGAACAAATTAGGCCAAATCTGTGGCTCAGTAGAGCTGACTAGAAACACAGTTTTTACACAGAAACAGGATGGTAAGAGCCTGGGTCTGAAGTTAAACCTGGATCTAAATTCTACTTTGAATATATTTCAGATTTTTGATCTTGGGTCTTTCATTTCATTTATGATACAGGTTAATAATCCTTTATCTAAAACTCTGGGGCAAATAGGTTTCAGAGTTCAGAAATAATGGGTTTTTGGAAAGGTAATGTGGTACATATCTATTCAATACATAACCTCAGCAGGTCTGCAGCAGGACCCTGTACTTTTTGCAAAGAAACATATTGATTCTCACTCAGTGAAACAAGTGAAAAGTGCCAATAGCCTTATCTCAGTTCAGGTCAATATTTGCCACCAAAATGGCTTAAGTGTCAGATTATGAAAAAACACCAACAGAAACAAGTTTTGGCTTTTACTGTTTTTCAGTTTCAAAACTGTAGCTAAGAGTTATGTATCTATTCCCCAGCATTGTTTTAAGAACTGAAGAAAGCAGTTCATGTCTTCCCAACACAGGTTCTAGCATGTGGACAGTGCATATCTATTATTAATATCAGCTTTGGTCTGGCTATTTTGTTAACAAGTGAAAATTATTATTGACTCAGCTATTTCAGCTGAAAAGTCTATACTTGAACTTCTTTCATTTGACACCATACCTCACCTCAAATTATAATTGTAAAATGGAACTTGAGGATTTTCCTGTGAAAACATTATGAAACAGAGGTTTGTGAAACTTGCTTCACTTTTTACTTGTTCTTGGTATTGTCTTTAAAAATCCCACAATCTCCCCACCACCTATTTCTTTATTTTTTTAATCAGTTGCCTAATTTTTTTCTATCTGTTATGTCTTAAGGATTTTCATATATTGTTTCAAAATGTACTGAGGCATTCTTAATAACAAGTTTGTAACTTTTGTGTGTAGAGTATATTTATTGTTTTTGCTGCCTCCAAATTCTCAGATCTAAGATAAATTCAGTATCCATCATTTCTTCATTAAAATATCTTTATTTTCTATTTTCATTGCAGATATATGATATCCTATTATTCATGTCAGAGTGTGTATGTGCATGTTTTAAGTTGCCTCTGTTGAGTTAGCCTAGAAAAGTAACTATCATTATACTCTGATTGTTTCAGGAAATAAGTTAGAAGCTTTATGTACAGTTCAGTTTTGAAATAAGACCCATTTCTAAATGGGAGACTATACAGTGTGCCAACTAATTTATTGTATATTTATGAAGAGTATTTGTGTTTCATCATAAAACCAAATTATTTCTTTGTAATATAAATTGAGTCTTCAGTTCAGTTCAGTTCCATCACTCAGTCATATCCAACTCTATGCAACCCTATGGACTGCAGCATGCCAGGCTTCCCTGTCCACCACCAACTCCTGGAGCTTACTCAAACTCATGTCCATCGAGTCGGTAGTGCCATCAAAGCACCTTATCCTCTGTTGTTCCCTTCAATTCCTGCCTTCAATCTTTACCAGCATCAGGGTCTTTCCAGTGAGTCAATTCTTTGCATCAGGTGGCCAAAGTATTGGAGTTTCAGCTTCAGCATCCATCCTTCCAATGAATATTCAGGACTGATTCCCTTTAGCATTGACTGGTTGGATCCCAGCGCTTACACAGCATCATCTTTTAGGATTTAAAATAATTCAACTGGGGTTCCATCACCTCCACTAGCTTTGTTCATAGTGATGCTTTTAAGGCCCACTTGACTTCACATTCCCAGGATGTCTGTCTCTAGGTGAGTGATCACACCATCCCTTCATGGTTATCTCAGTCATGAAGATCTCTTTTTTATAGCTCTTCTGTGTATTCTTGCCACCTCTTCTTAATATCTTCTGCTTCTATTAGGTCTATACCATTTCTGTCCTTTACCAAGCCCATCTTTGCATGAAATGTTCCCTTGGTATCTCTAATTTTCTTGAAGAGATCTCTAGTCTTTCCCATTCTGTTGTTTTCCTCTATTTTCCCTGATCACTAAAGAAGGCTTTCTTATCTCTCCTTGCTAAATTGTATTTACATTCTTTTTTGGAAAGTTCTGATTCTGAAAATACAGAAGTAAAGAAAAGAAAGAGAACAACATCAATACTTTGCCCTAGATAATAATGGTTTCTATAATGTTGATTTATCATTTTTATATTTCTCTTATTTAACTTCAGAGATTTTCTTATATCACTAAAAGCATTTTAAATTTAGATATAAATTATATGAATTAAGCACATCTTATTTTCTACTTTCACATTAATTTATTACACTTAAAACCTCGTTAACTAATAATTTGTGATAACAACTATTCATTTCTGCCATATTATATAGGATCATTATTAGCCTATCCACATACCCTGTGGCACTTTACAAGATGGAAACATTGAATTGCTTGTAGGTCACCAAACACACCTTGGCATTTCAGACTTTTATCTCTTTGCACTTGCTTTCCCTTTGCCTGTAATAAATATCCTCCTCTTTTTTGTTCTCTGGAACCGATCTGATGTAACCTTCATAATACAAATTGAAAGTCGTTACTTTCATAAATATTCTAGACAGTCATAGAAATAATTTCTTTGCTTTATTTTGGATATTTTTGTGTGTTTTGTCTTCTGCATGTCTTTTTTTTTTTTAAGTACGTTGTATTTTATTAAATTTTTTGAGTTTCTTGAGAGGAAACTCATTCATCCCTGTCCTCCTAACATAGCATTCCCTCTATTTTTGTTGTTTGCCATTGGGTTTAAAATAAATTGAACTGAAGTTAAACCAAGTTTATTAGGCAAAGAATTATCTAGTTCATTGAAATACTTAAAAACTATGCTGAGACTTGTTAATAAACGCAATGGTGGAAGAGGTGGAGAAGTTTAGATTCAGACCTTGGATATGTGATGCTAATGCCCTACCCAAGTCCGTGGTGAGATTGGGCCACAAGAGAAGGATTACATGTGAACTATGAAACGAAAGGTAAGAAAGGTGGCCAAAGTGATAATAATACATCAAAAAATTTACAGAAACAAAAACTACATCTTGTTGAATGCTGAAGTTTAAGGAGTTTACATATGGAAAGTGATCTCATTCCAAAAGGATGGGATGAGGTATGCAGTGTGAAAAAATGGGAGAGATTATTGTCTTGGAGACTGAGAGGTGAAGAGAGTCTCAAAAAGAAGTAATTTTAATTGTGTTAAATAAATGTATTTCAGAGATGTTGATACTAAGTGATAGTCATTTCATTTCAGCAAGAAATAAAGAAGCTTGGAGTTTTGAAGGGCAAGTAAATTTTAAGAAAAAAGAAATGGTACCTACAGATTGTGGAGAGAAGCATGCCTGATTGTAGTAGACGAGGCTGTGGGATTGTCAGAGGAATTTTTTTTTTTTTAAGTTATAAATAACCTGTGTATGTTAAGGTTAGGTTAAAAGAAACACTAGAGAGAGAGAGAGAGAGATAAAAATATATAACAAAATAAAACCATAGATCGTTTGATAAGTAGAATAGCTTTCCCCTGAAACAGGTAATATGTAAAGAAGATGTGGTGTCATAAATAAGAAAATCTGTAGAGTGGAGATGTAAGTTGAGAAAGTTCCTGTATCATGCCCCTCTCTTTTCTTAATGAAAGTATAAAAGAATGCTTTCATACAGGAGAACAGCTTGTGGAAAAGTAAGGCTTTATCAGAATGATAAAAGTCAAGAACAACTCTTTTGGGGGCAAAAGAGGAAGCTGACTAGATTATATAGAAGGACTGTCAGGCAGTCATGATGATTCAAAAAGGAGGCTGGACACATTGTAACTGTGGGGCACAAATCTGTAGAGCTTTTGTGATATTTCTCTAGGGGCCCTGAGCAGCTAGGGAAGGGAGATAGATAATTATGGTAATGCATATTTGAAGTTTTTCAGAGTAAATATTACATAAAGAAAAGCAAAAAAAAAATTTTTTTAAAGAAGCAAGTAAGGTAACCATATCATTTATATAACAATAAAAGAGATAAATACTAGGTTGAATCTGAAGTAAAAACATAAAGCAAAAGGAGGTTGATGTGAGTTTATTATGTGGCTGATTGTATCAGTGACAGCTATGAGCTTTTCTAGAGCTGCAACAGACAAAGGCAAACTTTGGATTGTGGACAGTTAGTTTAGAAAGTAACTTCTCAGAAATACCTTAATATCTCTAGGGTTCATCTGGGCTATACATTTTGTAATAAACCATGTATATTCTGCTTGGAAATTTCTTCTCAGAATTAGTTTACTGTGTAATAATTTTCACTGTCAGCCATTTATAGAGTTAGATCAAAGACGATATTTGTATAGGAAAAAGTCCGACTAAATACTAGCCCTAAATACTATATTTTACAATGAAACTTAAAACATGAATTTAAAATTTCCAAGGTTGAGTGTAGTGTCATGATGATGTGTCTCGGCTTTCATTATTTCTAAAATAATCTTTTTCCATGTTTATATCCAGATATCTTACATGAGAGGTGTTTTAGGACAAATAGAATATGCTTTTTGCTCTGCCTTATTGTTTTATTGGGAAAGAACAAGATAAATTAAGTGAGTCATCCTTAACCTGTAACATTGTCTTTCATAACTTCTTACAAATAAAAAGCATTTCTGATTTATAAACTTCTTATTTATTTTATTTACATGTATCATTGCTAATATATCCTACCAGAAATAGTTGATATTAGCAATAACTCACCTTCCTACATCAATTTATTGTTAAAATCACTTTCATGTCAGTTATCTCATGTGTAGTAAGTTGCATTAAATGCTACAGGAAAGATAGACCATTTTATTGCCTAATGAGGTAGCAAAAATAATTGTCAACTAGTTTATTATTGTTAATGTGATAATGAATGAAGCAAAAGTTTTTCTTTGAGGAAAGAAGAAGAATACAGAATGATTATGCTTCCAGAAGTAGTACCAGTTAGAATACATTTAAATATTCTATATATAGCTAACAGAAAACATTTATGAAAATGATTTGGGAGGAACATACTCTGAAACATAATGCCAAAAACAATTCAATAGGTTGTCTTGAACAAATGGTTATACATCTATTTTGTTTTTATTTATTATATTTCATGTTAATACTGATGGGGTTAATTTCTAAATAATAAATAATTGAGTAGTTGTAAATACATATAATAAGGATTTGAATAGGGAAAATGAAGCACCTACCTTCAAGAAACTCACATCCTAGTAGAGTATATGATTGTAATAGAAAGGTAAAGGTGGAATGATTATGACTTAGTCACCAATTGAACAAATTTTTTTTTCCAATACCAGTATGTACTAAGCATTGAATATAATAACCTTCAACTATTGTCATGTTAAATACTATCATGGAGCTTGTAGTCTAACATGAAGAGGTGAGTGTGAATCAAATACTTAACAAAAATGTACAATTGTAATGGTTATAAATGATAAGAAGGAGCAATACATGGAGGTACTATTTTGTATTATAGAGAATCTAAGGTAGTTTTGGTGGTTAGAGATACTTGTCTTGAAAAAGCAATGACTGAGCTAAAATGTGAAGAATGAATGTGAGTGATAGCAATGAACATTTTCATAGACCTCATGATAGGAATGGGTTTGGTGAATGTAGTAAGTTAAAGGAAGTCCAAATGTCTGTGAATTGAGTTAAATGGAGATGATGTAAGATCAGGTTGAGTGACAGGTGAAGAGAAAATTATTAAAGACATTAAGTTTTTAAAGGGTACAGAGGCTATGGGACAGGACAGGGATGGAGTGGAAGATTGTGACTCAGTTGTATGTGTATGTTTGGTGTCACTTTGGGTGGAGTATAGAGGAAAGTTTGGAGAGGGCTTACAATAATATAAGTAGATGAGTGGACAAGGAGAAAGATGACGGATGGAGAGAATTATTAGATTATAAGACAGAGATGAATACTAATGATTTTGTAAAGAGATCAAGGAAGAAAAGATGACAAGGACAACATCTAGATTTCTGATAGATGATGGTGGTGCCATTCACTGAATTCATATCTGCTCCTCTTCACTCAAAAGAGCATTAGTGTAATGTTTGTTGAAACACTGTAAATGGTACGTTAAGTAGGTGGTGCTAATGGGTAGCCTCCATTTTCTTGGTCTCATATTTTTATGAGGAAAATCTTCCCAAACAGTAATGACCTGGGTCTTTTATGTTACCTTTTTACTCATGACTTTTTAATGTAGGTGGAAAGATTATCTAGTTAATAATTTTGTGGAAAGAAAATGATCTAAGCATATTCTCTGTAACTCTGTCTGTCTCTCTGTCCTTCTTCCATCTCTGTCTCTCTTTTGTAGTGAAGAAATATTTCTCCTTATCTCTGGAGAACTTAAGAGATTCATTGGTGAATCTTTGATACTTGAGATAGGCTTGGAGTTGTCCTTGCTGCTTGGCTCAATGTAGACCAGTCTATCCTTTACAAGTGTGGTATGTTACATAGCTATATTGGTCACAGACATAAGCTGAACTTGAAGCATGCTACCTGTAGTGAAACTGACATTTTAATTTTCCCTTTTTTTTCCTCAAGTAATTGTCTCTTAGTTGGCTTTAACTTAAATGAGGAAGGAAATGTGCTTTGAACTCCCTTACACTTACATGGACCTCAGGAAATGAGGAATCTGCCTCTAAGAATAACTGAAGCTATGGATATGAATGTCACTGCCTTGGGAAAGAACCAGGAAGTATATCAATAACCAAAGAACCTGAATATCTGAATGGCAACTGAATGTCAGTCATGAAAAATTGAGATGGAGGTTAAAGTATATTGAATACATTTTAACAACATGGATATTTTATTTGTGAATTTAGCAAACACTATAAGAGTGGATGGTCATATTGAAGTAGTATCTGATGCCTTTGGGTGTTGGTGGTAGATTTAAGTAGAAAGTAACTTTTTGGAGGAATATTTCTTGCGCTGCTTTTTAAAGTTGAGTAGAGATTATAAAAGGAAAGAGAGTGAACAGCTTTGGGAGGAATAAGATACTGCACAATTTCAAAACACCATCCTCCTTCCTTTTGTTCTTTAAAGAGTATCTCTAATAACAAGTACTTACTTAGAGCAGTAATGCTTTTTTTTTAATTGAAGAACAAAAGCTTTACCAGAACCATTCTAGAACTTTCATCATAGTAGTTATTTATAGAATCAGGAGTAGTAATCATCAGAGAAGAAAATCAGAAAATTTAAAAATATACCTATTTTAATAACTTGAGTAATTCAAAATTAACTTTTGTTCTTCTTTGAAACTATAAAAAGGGAATTTCATTAGTTTCTTAGTCTTTGCTGTGAAGTATCATGAAATTTTAAGTGTGAATTTGTTTGAACATAGCTTTACATATGACTTATTATTCTTGGGGTTTATAGTAATATCTGCATCACTCTTTACACTTTAGCTCATCCTTAAAAATTCAGTTTCATGAAAGTCATTCAACTGGAAAAATCACTTTCCTTCGGAGAATTCTGCAGTGATTACAAACTCATCCTTGACAATTTTATACCATAACTCGGCTAGGTAGTATATACAGCATTAAACTATAGTATAAACTTTACTTGGTTAATTCATTATGTATATACTATATCTGTCTAGATATCATCACCCTGAACATACAGACAATAAGGTTTAAAACTTAGTATGTGCCATGATGTTTGTGTGCTCAGTTGCTCAGTCGTGTCTGTCTCCCTGATGTCCCATGGACAGTATATAGATTTCCAGGCTCCTCTGTTCATGTAATTTTCCAGGCAAGAATACTGGAGTGGGTTGCCATTTCCTACTTCATGGGATCCTCCTGACTCAGGGATTGAACCTGTGTCTCTTGTGTTTCCTGCTTTGGCAGGCATATTCTTTAGCACTAGTACCATTTGGGAGTTCATTATGTACAAAGTTACTACTAATGCATAAAATCAGAGAATTTGATGACAATTTTGTGATTAGTCTATCTAAGCACTAAACTAATACAGTAGTCTTTTTATCCCTAAAGACCAGTTCTTAGCATTTATAAAACAATACTGACAAATGGGAGATCACATGCTTGTGAAACATGGTACTTTTGTTGGATACCATTTTTTTTTCATATTTGATTTGCCTCCTACTAATTTTAATTTCTGGTTTTATCCTTCACACAATACATAAATATGATAATCAGTTACCAATTACAGATGATAGCTTTTCAAATAGATGAAGCTGAAATGGCATTCATTCACACAGCAATTTTTCAAAACCCATTTTTCTCTGCCAGTTACTACACTGAATATAAAAAGGTAAAAGAGAAAAGCTTTTGATTTTCTTCAGTTCTATCAATTATTCTTTCATATGGCTGGTCTCTAAATGCCTCAGTGTGGTGCGTGACCACCTCTGAGGGCATTAATATTTTATTTTCATTTATTAATCATAATTATATAAGTAATGACAAATAATATTATTGAAGGCTATTTATGTGCTAGAATATGCATGAGGTGCTTTATATGTACTAATTAAATAAGTACCTAATGAGTGCCTTCTGCATGTCTAGCGCTTTAATACAGTGGGAGAGGTAGGAGGTAGAACTCATATCATTGTAGGAAGAGATTAGGGAAATGAAGATATCGAGAGGGGGATTAGAGGATCTGAGAAGAGTTCATGAATTAGACTTCCTGTAGTACTTTCAGGAGCTCACAGGAGAACACTGAGTTCCAAGCCACATTCAGTTGCTGAGGTGGACTTGCAAATGGAAGCTTGTGGAGGGGTCGGCTAGAAGCTTTTGTGTATGTGAGCTCTGTCTCCTTTCCATTCACTCAGGTGGACCTAGCTGCTGTTTCAAGCAGTGCTGCTAGTTGTAAAGAAGAGTTTGACAGAAAAGAAGAGAGTGAGGACAGGCTAGAATCTGCTGGCCACCTCTGCATCAGTCACTCTATTTGATAAGAGAGTACCCTTTGAGAGTAAAGACCACTTTCATCTCCCCAATTTTTGCCTGTGGGAGGAGAAGGGGCTGACAGAGGATGAGATGGTTGGATGGCATCACCGACTCAATGGACATGAGTTTGAGTGAGCTCCGGGATTTGGTGATGAACAGGGAAGGCTGGCGTGCTGAAGTTCATGGGGTTGCAGAGTTGAACATGACTGAGTGACTGAACTGAACTGAACTGAATAATCACTCAAATTGGGAAAATAGACCAGCCATTGTGGGAGTGAGAAATGCTCATATCCTGAATATATTTTTATTTATTTATTTATTTATTTATTTATTTTTTATTATTGTTTTTGCCATACATTGTCATGATATCACCATGGGTTTACACATGCTTCCCCTCCGGGTCCCCCCTCCCTCCTCCCTCCCCCCCGGGAAATCTCGCTGCACCAGTCCCGAGCATCAATCCTGGGCTGGCGATTGATTAGACACATGACAATTAACATGCTTCAATGCCCTTCTCCCATATCATCCCACCCTTACCCTCATCCACAAAGTCCACAAGTCTATTCTATACATCTGCGTTCCTTTTGTTGTCTCCCATGTTGGGTTCTCCTTACTGTCTTTCTAAATTCCATATATATGTGTTAATATACTGTATTGTTGTTTTTGCTTCTGGCTTACTTCACTCTGGATAATGGGCTCCAGTTTCGTCCATCTGAGTAGAATTGCTTCAAATGAATTTTTTTTTTAATGCTGAGTAATATTCCATTGTGTATATATACCACAGCTTTCTTATCCATTCGTCAGTTGATGGGCATCTAGGTTGCTTCCATGTCCTGGCTATTGTAAACAATGCAGCGATGAACATTGGGGTGCACGTGGCTCTTTCAATTCTGAATATATTTTATAGCTAGAGCTAGGTAACCAAATTTGCTGATCAACTGGGATTAGTTGTTAAAGAAGAAAATGGAGTTAAGGATGATGCTAATGTTTTTGAGCAAATGAATGTAATTTTAGTGATATTTGCACTGGTGAGGAATGATGGGGAACAAGAGAGTTTGAAAGAGAAATTGAAGATCTTTTGAAAGTTAGAGTAGAGATTTTTATGTTGATTAAGCTATTACACTGAAGAGATTTTAGAACATGGGAGAGGTGGAACTTGAGATGTTTATTTTGGAGTTATATGAGAGAATCCATAATGTATTTAAAGATAGAAATACTGGAAGAGATCAGTTGGAAAGATGATGTAGATTTTTTAAAAGTGTACAGATGTTATTCAGTTCAGTTCAGGCGCTCAGTCGTGTCTAACTCTTTGTGATCCCATGAGCTGCAGCACACCAATCTTCCCTGTCCAACTCCCGGAGCCCACTCAAACCCATGTCCATTGATTCGGTGATGCCATCCAACCATCTCATCCTCTGTCATCCCCTTCTCCTCCTGCCCTCAGTCTTTCCCAGCATCAGGGTCTTTTCCAGTGAGTCAGCTCTTTGCATCAGGTGGCCAAAGTACTGGAGTTTCAGCTTCAACATTACACCCTCCAGTGAACAGCTAGGACTGATCTCCTTTAGCATGGACTGGTTGGACTTTTGGAGGGACTCTCAAGAGTCTTCTCCAATGCCACAGTTCAAAAGCATCAAATCTTCTGTGCTCAGTTTTCTTTATAGTCCAACTCTCACATCATACATGAGTATTGGAAAAACAATAGCCTTGACTAGATGGACCTTTGTCAGCAAAGTAATGCCTCTGCTCTTCAATATGCTGTCTAGGTTGGTCATAACTTTCCTTCCAAGGAGTAAGCATCTTTTAATTTCATGGCTGCAATCACCATATGCAGTGATTTTGGAGCCCCCAAAAATAAAGTCTGCCATTGTTTCCCCATCTATTTGTCATGAAGTGATGGAACCAGATGCCATGATCTTAGTTTTCTGAATGTTGAGCCTTAAGCCAACTTTTTCACTCTCTTCTTTCACTCTTTTTAGTTCCTCTTCACTTTCTGCCATAAGGGTGTTACCATCTGCATATCTGAGGTTATTGATATTTCTCCCGATATTCTTGATTCCAGCTTGTACTTCCTCCAGCCCAGTGTTTCTCATGATGTACTATGCATATAAGTTAAATAAGCAAGGTGACCATATACAGCCTTGACGTACTCCTTTTCCCATTTGGAACCACTCTGTTGTTCCATGTCCAGTTCTAACAGTTGCTTCCTGACCTGCATACAGGTTTTTCAAGAGGCAGGTCAGGTGGTCTGGTATTCCCATCACTTTCAGAATTTCCCACAGTTTATTGTCACCCACACAGTCAAAGGCTTTGGCATAGTCAGTAAAGCAGAAATAGATGTTTTTCTGGAATTCTCTCACTTTTTTGATGATCCAGCAGATGTTGGCAATTTGATCTGTGGTTTCTCTGCCTTTTCTTAAACCAGCTTGAGCATCTGGAAGTTCACAGTTCACCTATTGCTAAAGCCTGGCTTGGAGAATTTTGAGCATTAGTTTACTAGCATGTGAGATGAGTGCAATTGTGCAGTTGTTTGAGCATTCTTTAGCATTGCTTTTCTTTGGGATTGGAATGAAAACTACCTTTTCCAATCCTGTGGCCACTGCTGAGTTCTACAAATTTGCTGGCATATTGAGTCCAGCACTTTCACCACATCATTTTTTAGAATTTGCATTATATAAAAAAATATAACAGATGTTGTATACTGGTCCATATACTTACAGAGAGTAGATGGCACTTCTTATCCATAATCTTATTATTAATATAAAATCTTTTCATTTACAAACATTAGAGCTAATTTTCAATCATAAGTTCAACACTCTTGAAACAATTTAAACATACAGAAGATAGATGCAGGAGAGATGCAGGGTTATTAAATTTTGAAGCCAAAAGTAAAGTAGCCTGCTCTTTTCGAATAGCGATGAGCTGCAGATTTGTTTTCAGTAACTAAAACAAGAGGAGCAACACAATTAAGATCATTAAATTATAATATCTTTAATATTCACAAATGTAAAAATAGATGAAGAGAGACTAAAAAGGAAAAGTTGTTCTGGAAATAACTGGAAGGGCCCGTAACATTTGGATTTTTTTATGACATCCCATTGCTGAAATAAAATTAAATAGAAATAGTTCTACAGGGGCCCAAGTAGTCTGATACAAGTTCATAATTCTTTAGTAGTACATCTTGATACATGGTAAAATACATTTATTTCAAGTAATCTTCCATGAAATTCTTTCAAGCAGGATTTAATAATGATTAGAAAAGAGTTCAAGGCTCTCCCGTCTTCAAAAGACCTGCATTTCTTTTTCTTCCTGTCCATCTGGGAGATTTATATTAGACTACACATTCTATTTTTCTTCTGTATTCTTTAGGGTGTTGTATGTAGTACTTGAATATGCATGTGTTCTAAGTCGCTTTAGTAGTGTCCAGCTCTTTGTGACCCCCATTGACTGTAGCCCATCAGACTCCTTTGTCTGTGGGATTCTCCATGCAAGAATACAGGAATGGGTTGCCATGCCCTCCTTCAGGGGATCTTCCAGACCCAGGGATTGAACCTGTGTCTCTTATACCTCCTGTGTTGGCAGGTAGGTTCTTTATCAGTAGTATAACCTGAGAAGCCCCATGTATCACTGAACAGCACTTCAAACACTCTGTCATACTTGTATGATATGGCAAGAAGACCAACTCCTTTTGTTGAAGTAAACTGGCTTTTAAAATTAAGTTGCAAGCTTGATAAACTTTTTGGTAGTTAACTGCTTATGATAATGATTAGGGTGATAAATTGGAAGTAATTGCCTATGACCAATGACACACTAGCAAAAAATATATATATAGTTGTAAATATCTATCATATATTTTTAAAAAGACTAAATGAAATAGCCACAATCCCCGCCGCACCCCCCCCCAAAAACACACAACTTAATGAATGAATATGGGAAAAAATATCTCAAGGCCAACATGTGAGTTAACATAACATTCTTATTTTCTTGTCATTTCTACGTGGTGACAATATTATTTTGAGCTAAATGAAAGCACAAGGACACATTTCTAGCTATTCTAATATTTCAACCAAAAATTGTTCACAACAAAATGGACTTTTATACTTTTACAGGTTAGAAAAGACTCAAAAGTTGCTTGTAAAGAGATGAGCTAATAATTATTGTTAAGTACTTACTAGAAATAAAACAACTTAATGAATGAAAATAAAACACAATTCCCATGACTACCTAAATTGAGTTTTAAATGGTAAAGTTAAGTTTTAAGTTGTTATTAAACACTTTAGAAAGGCATTTAAATTTTCAGATGTGCTGATTTTAGCTGAATCTTTGAGGTTATATTAATAATTACAAGATTTTTTTTTTTGGCTACCAAGCAAAACAAGTGTCTTGTATCAAGTAGTTTAAATATAATTTTCTGTAGAAAAGAAATAATAAAGATGATTTTTTTTCACATGATTATGATTATTAAGTCAACAACAGAAGATTCAACCAAGAAAATTCATCCTTGAAGAGTGCTAAAGGGTGACTGGTCTGTATATGACAATTAATCACTGTATTATTTATAGTACTTTAGGAACAGCTCACAGTACATTAATCAGGAATAACTTTTGCTTAATTAACAAGACTGCCAAAAAATGTCAAACATGAGTGCAAAAACACAATTGAGTAAATATATATGCATATATTAGCTAAGGACTGATAATCACAAAATGAAAAAATTTAGCTTGCATCTAAATCATTCACCCTGCTTGAACTTTTATGCTTTCACTAGACAGTTTATGATTTAATGCTTTCTTTCCAGGGTTGATGGCTTAGAGGGCAAAGAATTTCCCTGCCTGGGTTTAATACCTGGGTCAGGAAGATCTCCTGGAGAAGGGAATGAAAACCCACTCCAATATTCTTGCCTGGATAATTCCATGGACAGAGGAGCCTGGCAGGCCATAGTCCATGGGATTACAAAGAGCTGGACTCGACTGAGTGAATGACACTTTCACTTTCTTTTTCTGGGGTTGGAGGGTAGCATTTAAGATACATCAGATAATTTATGTTCTATGGAGTTTTAGGGCTTCCCTGGTGGCTCAGTGGTAAAGAATCTACCTGCCATTGTAGGAGATGCGAGTTTGATCCCTGGATCAGGAAGGTCCTTGGAGGAGGAAATGGCAACCCATTGCAGTATTCTTGCCTGGGAAATTCCCATGGACAGAGGAGCTGGCAGGTTATAGTCCACTGGGTCGCAAAGAGTCAGACATAGCAACTAAACAACAACAACAAATGAAGTCTCAATTTGCACCAGCCCTTCTCTAGTATGTTTGTAGCTTATTCTGTATAGCAGCTGTTTGTTTTCCTTCATGGATTCAGTAGATCTAACTGGAGTTAGATGCTCTGGTTTAAATTATAACTCCATCATTTCCCAGCTCTGGGTCTTAAGGCAAAATTAATCCTCCACTCTGTACCTCTATTTTGTAATTTATAACTAGCTGTTCATAATGTCACCTAACTTATAAGGTTAGGGTATGAGAATTCAGTTAGTATATTTAAAGTATTGAACCATGTTTAACAGCACAATAAATACTACCTAATATTTTCATTTGTTTTATTGTGATCAGTACTGGTGTCCTCTACCTTCTCTCACTTTCTTTAGACCTATTTTCCTTAGCCTCTGAGATGTGCCTTGTGTGCCTGTCTGCTAAGTCATTTCAGTCGTGTCTTACTCTCTGCAATCCTGTGGATTGTAGCCCTCCAAGCTCTTCTGTTTAAAGGATTCCCTAGGCAAGAATCCTGGAGTGGGTTGCCATGTTCTCTAGGATTTATTCCTGAACCAGGAACTGAAGCCAAGTTTCTTATGTGTCCTGCATTGTCAAGTGGGTTCTTTACCACTGAGCTACCTGGGAAGCCCTGAGACATGCCCTAGTCCTATCCATTTTCTTCAGCATCTCACTTCAGCAACTGTTGAGCAGCTGAGCAAGTATTCTATGCATAGTACAAATGCAATAAATGCTTTATGATATAAACATACAATTCAGCTTTCTATTGAACTTATACTAATATATATCTTACATATAGTTGCTTAATATATTTGATGAATTTCATGTGTTCTAAATTGAGGCTGGCTTTTTATGAAACTATAACTAATGATGAGACCCCAGAACACTCACTAGTGATCAGCATTGAAATACATAAGAGTAGTGCAGATTCCTAGGACTTGTATGTGTGCAGTGTGTGTGACTGCATGATACACAAAGAGAGAGCATTAGAATGATGACTGAAAGAGGAAAATGGAAGTCAAAGTGGACAAAGTATATATTGAGTTAAAAGTAGTTTAAAAAGTGTGACATAGTTGAGAGTAAGAGAGAACTTCAGATGTCTAATAAACCTAGTGTACCCATTTTACATGAAAGCAGTAATCCAAGAGCTAATGGTAAAAGGCAGGATTACGATCATAGAAAAATCTTCAGGCATATATTTAGAAGTGAATTCAGAAGACAGTATTTGTTGTTTGAAACACATTAGACAGTTAGATGAGAGCAGTAACATGGAAATGGTTCAATACTTTTTGAAAAGGAAATACAATGGTAAAGAATAAAAATAAATGTATTTTGTTTGATTCTTGAATGGTACTGCTGCTGCTGCTGCTGCTGCTGCTGCTGCTGCTAAGTTGCTTCAGTCGTGTCCGACTCTGTGTGACCCCAGAGACGGCAGCCCACCAGGCTCCCCTGTCCCTGGGATTCTCCAGGCAAGAACACTGGAGTGGGTTGCCATTTCCTTCTCCAATGCATGAAAGTGAAAAGGGAAATTGAAGTGGCTCAGTCGTGTGGGACTCTTAGCGACCTCATGGACTGCAGCCCACCAGGCTCATCTGTCCATGGGGTTTTCCAGGCAAGAGTACTGGAGTGGGGTGCCATTGCCTTCTCCGCTTGAATGGTACAATAGCCTAATATTTAGTCAAAAGACTTGACTATATATTATGTATGTTTGTATGTAGTCACTCAGTTGTGTCTGACTCTTTGCAAACCCATGAACTATAGCCTGCCAGGCTCCTCTGTCCATGGGATTCTCCAGTCAAGAATACTAGAGTAGGTCGCCATGCTCTCCTCCAGGGGATCTTCCTAACCCAGGGATCAAAACCAGGTCCCCTGCATTGCAGGCAGTTTCTTTACTATCTGAGCCACCAGGATGCTAAAGAATCCACCTGCAATGCGGGAGACCCAGGTATGATCTCCTGGAGAAGGAGATAGCTCCCTACTCCAGTATTCTTGTCTGGAGAATTCCATGGACAGATGAGCCTGTGGGCTATAGTCCTTGGGCTTGCACAGAGTCAGACATGACTGAGAGGCTAACATTATGTATAATCTACCTTATTTTTCCACCTTGTCTTCCCAGTGATCTTAAGCTCCTGTTTATGGACCAGAAGGGGTCATTCTTATTTCCTCTCTTTTCTCCCTGTGTAATATGCTCAGAGAGCATAAAGTCACCTTCTAAGAAGTTTTTTGACATTAACTGACACAGAAAAAATATTTAACCAGGAAACTAACCAACAGCTCATATGTTTTAGAATGGAGGAGGGTAGACACAACTACCTGTGTTCCTGTCTGGATAGAGATTTTGATAAATGATATCTAAACTCACTGGATTTATATTCTTTCAATCTTACCTAGTAGGAACTCACTCCATATTGAATAGCTAGTTGATGGACTTGATTCTGATTTTGGTCTTTCATTTCTTTGACCTGTCATTGACTTGAGGTCTTACTAACTTCCTAAACTGTATTCTGATAGAAAATATCCCAAGGATGTTCCAGATAAAAATCTAGATTTTCATTCTTATATTAATCTTATTTTCTCCAATATCAATTCCAGCTTACTTCGTGTCTTTTAATTTTTGAGACCCTCATATACTACTTAGACTGTATTATGAAGTTAAAGTGAAAGTGTTAGTTGCTCAGTTGTGTCCAACTCTTTGCAAATCCGTGGACTGTACTCTGCTAGGCTCCTCTCTCCATGGTATTTCCCAGGCAAGAATACTGGAGTGGGTAGCTCTTCCTTTCTGTAGGGCATGTTCCTGACCTAAGATTGAACCCGGGTTTCCTGCATTGCAGGCAGATTCTTTCCCATCTGAGCCACCATGTATTGATGTATTATGTTCCCTGCAGCCTACCCCAAAGATATATTTTTTTCAAATGAATGAAGAATAGTTTTGGTGTATTATGAACTATATCCAAACTCATTTTATTGGTAGATGTTTTGTTGTTGTTAAATGCTCTGTTTTCATGATACATATCAAATAAATAAGGCATTAGAAAGATAAACTAAGAAAAGCTGAGACAAGAATGTTCCTTAAATCCTCTATCTTATCTTTCTTTATATAATCACATAATTAAATTTTTAAGAAAATATAAGTAAAGAGACCATCACTAGAAAATTATTTTTTTTTAAAAAGTAAGAAATAGTGCATCAGTATTTTCCCCCCAGTTATCTTGGTTCCATTTGATTGTTGAGTTTAATTAACTGAATTAAATGAATGCTAAAATGAATTTTAAAAGTACAAGTTTTATAGTAAATGATTTAATTTTGCATAGTTTCTTATCTCAGTGAATGTAAATTTCTTGTGTGTGTTTTATAGTCTAACTGATAAATAGAAGATATTTTAAAGGCTTACCAAAAATCAAGCTATTGTGAGTGAAGTGGTGGTCTGCTTGTATATCCTTGGAGATTAGGATTATTATTTTGTTTTAAATATTTGATTAGTGCTAATAAAAGAGACTATTTTTTGAATAACATTTTGATTGACATTTATTTTCTAAGTTTCTAAACAGTTTACTGGAGGCATTATAATAAATTCATCTCACTTCTTATTGTTTTATCTTCTCTACCTTCCCTTAACTTCTGACATTTCCCTTGATAATTTTGTTTATTACAGTTTCTAAATTTTTAACATAGGAAACAAACATAGCATATACATAATAATTTATTTCTTCTTTTGGACAGTTGGCATATATACATATTTTCCCATGATTTTAATGAAATATAGTACTTGTAATAATTTTCTTTTTATTGAACGTTTTTACTTTCTGTGTTATATTGTATCTATTATCTTATTTACTAATAAGAACAACTAAACCAACTAGGTTATTATTGTTTATCACTTTCTTTTGCAGGGAAAAACATGCATGTCAGAGATACTATGTGAGGCCAAGAGCCACATTTTTTGGCTTTTACTGTTATTTTTACTGTACTGCTTCTATGATGCTTAAAATAGCATTTTAATTTATCATCTCAGTCTTTAACTTATCCCCTTCCTTATTAAGTGACTTACAAATATTAAATGAAGATTAAAAGATAGTGCAAAGAAGTAAAAAAAAAATCAGTGGCTTCAAAAATGGAACCTAAAATGAGATGAAAAATTTCTATCATATGCTTACTGCAGGTGGGTCATGAGTTTAGCTATCAGTTTTTTAGCAGCAAAATTCAAAATGGAAATGTAATCAGTTACACAATTTATGGTGCCCATAAAATAAAAACAACCAATTATTCCTTGAGTTGAAAAACTGTACACAGAAATAATATTAAACAAGAAATTTTCCAAGTAGAGTGGCTCTCCCAGACATTGTTTAATAAAATAAAATTGTTCTTAACATTCTCCCAGAGATTCCACAGTGAATCTCTTGTACTTTTTCTTGTATAACCTATGTTGCCATCATACCAAAGTATAATCAGCAGAAGCAAATTATGGAGAAGATTATAAAGTTAAATAGATGGGTTTCTTGGTTGGATCAAGGAGTATAGGTATATTTAGGACTTTGGGTAGCCTTCTTATTCCTCAAGCAAACTTCCCTCACTGCTAAACTATCAATATGCATAAGTTAAAAATATATTCAGAATTATCTCATCTGCGTTGTGCCTCTAATGAACTTAGGTAAAATCAAATTCACAGGACTTACAAGGCCATCAAATTCACAGCACTTAAAAGCAGTAAGGTAAGCTTAATATGTTTAAATGAAACTTGGAGAGCTTAGAAAGGACAAAAGCTCAATGTGAAGGCATCTTAACTCCACTTGGATGCAAACCAAGTAAATAAAATCCAGGTGGAGTAATTTTATATTACTTAGTTTTCACATGTGTTATTATTTTAGGTTTAAATAAATATATCTTTTAGAAAAAGATTTCAAATTAAATAAAGTATTCTCTAATAATAAAATTGTGTCTAATAAGGAAATGAATATAATGTGAATATTGAGTCAGATAGATCCCTCTGAAATGAATTATGTTTTCTACTGCTTATTTTAGAAAATACTGGCATGAAAGTTCAGTACCCACTAATCCATTTACTACTGTAGAATCTCAAGTATTTGGAAAAGGTAGCAAATTATTTGCTGTTGTTGATCATGTGGAGGTAGAATTCACCAATTCAAATTTAACATTCTTACTTTAATCCTATAATGATTAACTAGAATATGAAAGGAGTTATTTATATTCAAGATGTTATGTAGTACGTTTGTTTTCTATGTATTGCTGTGCTGTGCTTAGTCACTAAGTCGTGTCCAACTCTTTGTGACCCTGTGGGCTGTAGCCCACCAGACACCCTCTGTCTATGGGGATTCTCCCAAAAAGAATATTGGAGTGGGTTTCCATGCCCTCCTTCAGAGGATCTTCCCAACCCAGGGATTGAACTCTGGTCTCCCGAATTGCAGATGGTTTCCTTACCGTCTGAGCCACCAGGGAAGTCCAAGAATACTGGGGTGGGTGGCCTATGCCTTCTCCAGGGGATGTTACTGACCCAGGAATTGAACCAGGGTCTCCTGCATTATGGGCAGATTCTTTACCAGCTGAGCTATCAGGGTATCAAAAACCAGGTATCTCTCCTCTTTTGTACTCACTGAGCCCTGTGCAAGTTCACATCCCACCTGCAGTTTTACTACAAAGTTCTTTTGTTCTTAGGCTATAGCGTCACCACATTTTTTTTCTTTGTGACAGAGTTGAGATTATTGAGATCTTTTCCACATTTCCTTTATGAAGTATGTAAATTGGTTTTACATGACTGTAGCATTGTGGTTAACAAAATTTTTTTAAAAACTTTTTATTCTGTTTTGGGATATAGCTGATTAATAATGTTTCAGTAGTTTTCAGTGTACAGCAAAGAGACTCAGCCATACATGTGTCCATTCCCTTTCAAACTCCCCTCCTATCCAGGCTGTCACATAACATTAGTTATCTATTTTTATTATAGCAGTGTGTATATGTCCATCCCAAACTCTCTAACTCTCCTTGTCCCCTATTTTCCCCCTTGCCAACCATAAGATCATTCTGTAAGTCTATGAGTCCCTTTCTGTTTTGTAATTAGTTCATTTGTATCATTTCCTTTTAGATTCCACATATAAGGGATGTCATATGATATTTCTCCTCTGTCTGATTTACTTCACCCAGTGTGATGATCTCTATATCCATCCATGTTGCTACAGATGGCATTAGTTCATTGATGCTGTTAGAGTGCTGCAGTCAATATGTTCATAAATAAATTGCTGCACTCAATATGTCAGCAAATTTGGAAAACTCATCAGTATCCACAGGGCTGAGAAAGGTCCATTTTCATTCCATTCCGAAAGAAGGGCAATGCTAAAGAATGTTTAAATTACTATACAGTTGTACTCATTTCACATGCTAGGGAGGTTATGCTCAAAATCCTTCAAGCTATGCCTCAGCAGTAAATGAACCGAGAACTTTCAGATGCACAAGTTTCAGAGAGGCAGAGTAACCAGAGGATAAATTACTAACATTTGCTGGATCATGGAGAAAGCAGTGGAGTTCCAGAAAAACATCTATTTCTGTTTCATTGACTGTGCAAAAGCCTTTGATTATGTGGAATACAACAAAATGTGGAAAATTCTTAAAGAGATGGAAGTACCAGACCACTTTACCTGTCTTCTGAGAAAACTGTATGTGGGTCAAGAAGCAACAGTTAGAACTGGACATGGAACAATGGACTGGAGAAATATCAACAACCTCAGATATGCAGATGGTACTACTTTAATGACAGAACATGAAGAGGAACTAAAGAACTTCTTAATGAAGGTGAAAGAGGAGAGTGGAAAAGCTGGAATGATGCTCTGCATTCAAAAAAACATGATCATGCATCTAGTTCTATCATTTCATGGCAAATAGAAAGGGAAAAAATGGAAGCAGTGACAGATTTTCTGTTCTTGGGCTCTAAAATCACTGCAGACGGTGACTGTAACCATTAAACAGAATCAGAGTCACTAAAGAATAAATGAGAAAATCAGTGGCTTCAAAAGTGGAACCTAAAATGAGATGAAAAATTTCTATCATATGCTTACTGCAGGTGGGTCATGAGTTTAGCTATCAGTTTTTTTAGCAGCAAAATTCAAAATGGAAATGTAATCAGTTACACAATTTATGGTGCCCATAAAATAAAAGTAGATATTACTTTCTTCACTGTAGAAACTCAGGTCAACAACTAGCAGGCATGTAGTTTTAATCACAGATTGTCTGGTCCTGGAATTCAGGTTTTTAACCATAATGTTATATCCCAGTCAGTTGAGCATGATGGGATACCATGGAGATCTTTGCCTTTGTGTCCCATAATAGTAGTGTGTGCTTTCTCAGTTATGTCCAACTCTTTGTGACCCCATGGATTGTAGTCTGCCAGGCTCCTCTGTCCATGGGATTCTCCAGGCAAGAATATTGGGATTGGTTGCTATTTCTTAGTTCAAGGGATCTTCCTTCCTCAGAGATTGAAACATGTCTCCTGTACTGCAGGTGGATTCTTTACTGCTGTGCCACCTCTGTCAGCACATAAAAGTAGAGAAAGCCTCCTTCAGTTAAAAGATAGACAGGACTCTTGCCTGAATTTTCTCTTATTTGTTTAAAATCTTTGAAACAGCCACGAAAACTTTGATGGAGCCTGTATCAAACTTGCAAGTTAAAGCTGAGAGAGATAAAACGGTGATATGCTGCGTGACAGATTTGGGATACAAAAAGGGCAATGGGATAAATCTTACAATAAATATAGCAGGTATAAGTATATGGTACTGTGCTCAAATCCAATAAAACATGATATAAGAACAGCATAGGAAGAGCTGACTTAGAAACAAGCCAGGCATCTTAGGTATTTTAACAGAGATTAGCCCCACTTTGATGTAGTTCCAAAAAGAGTAAACTTAAATTTAGATAGGCTGCATTAATATATTTTGCTTGATTTATTGAGTAGTTTTACTTTGGTTTGGGCATAATTATGAATTTTTTCCCAATTAATATTTTCATCTCTGATAATCATGTCCCATGCTTTACTACCATTAGTATAAATTTTTAATTTTTTCCAATCCATTTTGTTGTTAAAATTCAGTTATAATTCTGGTCTCAAGTTTGATTTAAATTTTGTGTTCTTCCATCTTTCCTGTGTGGCTTTAAACTGAGAAAATGATAGCTTAGAATGGAAAGGAGGCAGATCATAGGCCAACTCTAAGATATATATCTCTCTCTTTCTTTTTAAGGTATAACTAACTACTCCAGTGTGTTTGGTTAGAGAAGAGAGATAGAAAGTGTTGTGTGTCTTTACTAAACAGTTGCTACTATAGTTCTTTCTTACTTTGCTAAGTTTTGCTTGGCTGTCTCCTGAGCCTCAATGTGAATTCTTTGCCCTGACTCCACCATAAGGTTCTCTGATATGGGAGATCCAATCTGAATCCTAGCTACCATCCATTCTTATTTATATTCTTTTCAATTACATTTTATGCCAGGATATCAAATATAGTTCCCTGTGCTATACAGTAGGACCTTGTTTTTTGTCCATTCTATATGTAATAGTTTGCACCTACTAACCCCTGGTTCGCAGTCCATCCATTCTTCCCGCTTGGCAGCCATAAGTCTGTTCTCTGTATCTGTGAGTCTGTTTCTGTTTTGTAGATCAGTTCATTTGTGCCCTATTTTAGATTCCACATATAAGTGATATCACACAGTGTTGACATTTGTCTTTCTCTTTCTGAGTTACTTCACTTAGTATGATAATCTCTAGTTGCATTCATTTTTCTACAAATGGCATTATTTTGTTCTTTTTATGGCTGATTAATATTCCATTGTATATATGTACCACATCTTCTTTATCCATTCATAGGTCAATGAATTGGAATACACCATCACACCATGCACAAAAATAAATTCAAAATGGCTTACAAACTTAAATATAAGACAAGACACCATAAAACTCCAAGAACGGATCATGGGCAGAGTATTCTCTGACATAAATCTAACCATAAATTTTCTTAGGTCAGTCTCCCAAGGCAGTAGAAATGAAAACAAAAATAAACAAATAAATCTTAATGAAGCTTACAAGCTTTTGACAATAAAGGAAACTAAAAACATACAAATTATGGAATGGGAGAAAGTATTTGCAAATGATGAGACCAACCTGGTAACTTTCCAATTAATGCAGAGTCCTAGATTTATTCTTGCACTATCCCTTTTTTAAATTCCTTTCAGCAGATCTGCTGTAAAGCCTGAGAATGTTTTGTTTATTCATTTCTTTAAAGCATCTCAACTATTCAGTAGGGCTGAGAAACGATAAACGAGATTACCAAACAGTCCTTGCATTCCTAAGATTTCATATATTAATTATTTTGCTTAAATGAAATACTTTTATAATAGTGGTATTATATTTATTATTTAAAAGCAATCATAAATATATACTTCAGATATTAATGTATTTAGTTTACAAACATATATAAAATATATTGCAGTTCATATGTATGTAATGATATGTTTCTTCAGTCCTCAAAAATAATTTGTTTTGTTGATGTGATTTCCTTCTGTCAGTGAAGTAAGAGAATTAAAGGGTTAAGACCCTGTAGAGAAAAAATAAAATTATCTTTAGAAGTGTCTATGGTAATATCTCCCTAGGCAAACTGTTGGCAGACCAGCTAAGGGCAGATTGCATACATCTGTGTGAGTGAAATCAGCTGAAGGGTGTTAAGTGCTCTTCTGAGTCATGATAGAGTCCTTTCATGTTTATTTTCCAAACCAAGTAGTAGTTGCCATTTCTATCAGCCCACACAGTCATATTATTTTCCAATCTTTGCTTTATAAATAGCTGGCTTTCACAGCACTTAACTTCTTGTTGAAAAATAATCAAATAATAAAATTCATTTCTCATACTTGGGAAATGAATACATGGGACTCCATGGCCAAGTAAATTACATGAAATGACTGGTCCACCGATGTGTTTGGGTAAGTCTCCTCTGAGGAACAGCAATATTAATTTTCATTTTTAATGAATTAATTTTAATGCAGGTTTGTTTTATGATAACATTAATTAATTATACACTGACCAATTAGAAAAATGGTATATTAGTAATTAATGCAATATGAAGACCAATGTGTATAAAAATTTATGTGAATAGAAGAGAACTTAAAAATGAGAAGTTTGTAAAATGAATACAATTATTGAAATCAAATAAAAGGTGTAGTAAAAACTGCATGAGGTGTAGTTGAGTGCATATGAATATAAACACACTTAAATATTTTATTAAAATTTTTATTGGCTCACAATATGAGCATGACATCACTGAACTTTTTTTAATCAAAATAATAAAAAAATAATATTTTCAGTCTCATTTATATTCAATCATTGTCAACTTTCTGGAGCGTTAGCTTCCATTTTTTTATCCTATTATATTTATTGGCAAAGATTATTACAGTCATAATACCCATCTAATACATAATCCCTCTATCAGCTGACATTATAACATTTTCCATATTACTACCTATAAAAATAATTACAAATTATTGTGCAACATTTTATTAGATAACATGATTTAGTTGGTTATTGTTTTCCAATTATATATGGCTAACTCTCAGGTTTTACTATTATATATGGGACTGTTTTAGAGGTCTATATCCCTAAGATATTACCATATTTTGGAATATTTGTTTACAGTGTTGTCAGAAAGAAAGCTAAACATTCAGTTCAAAAAATTATTTGGTGCTCATTTCTTTAATGTTATGGAAAATGATGCTTCACTGTTTCTCAGGATTTTGCAAAATGCAAGTTATTGGGTTTAGAAGAATTTAGTGTTGAAAATTTATTTCATATGTGCAGAATGCATTTGTATTTGTCTAGTACAAAATTTTCTTGGGTGTACTCTTCCTTTTTTATAATAGGCATTTTAATATTTTTATGATCATTTATATAGGCTCTTTATAAAATAATTTTTTATTTGTCATAACTGTAAAATATTATGCCTGTTTATTCTTATTTTTACTGATGTATTATGCTTAACATTTTACTAGTAGTATGATCTAATCTTTCTATATTTTCTTGCTGGTATGTATAACTTAAGACAAATTCATGGATATATCAGAACAGTCACAGATTTACATATGTTTCATTAGCTCTTTCCTACCATTATATTTAGTTTTATAAGTCACACTGGCAGAACACCAAAAGTTAGTGGAAGTAATTTAGTCAGTGAGGAAAGCTCTTCCTTGTGGGGAAGCACCTTTATCAAAGCATTTGGATCAAAGCTGGCTTTGAGTCTCATAGAAAGCACTTAGATTAAAAGAAAATTAGGATGTTGGCTAACAGTATGAGCAGGTGAAACATAATTCATCTTGATTCAGAGTTTTTAATCTTCCATCATTGGGTATCAACTATGTCATATAAAAATAATTTCAGCTTTGTTTACAACTTGCTAAGTTTGGTCACTATTCCTTATAAACAAAAGTTAAGTTCTCCTCATATTGGAAAATAAAGTTGTTTCAGAGTCATTAAACACACATACATGCATACATCAGACTTCATCAATGATAAGGTTATATGATAACAATGTCTTATACTTTGATCTACTATTCCTATCTTGGCTCTTGATATGTGAAGAATTTAAAATTGTACAATGTGAATGGCTGGATTTCCTGCAGTAGAATGTGAGAAGTCGTTAAGCATGTCTTCATAATACCTTTAGGAGTGCAAAAAGGCTTGCTTACGAATTGAGAAAGAAATAAAAAGAAAATGATATGCTCTTGAAAGAACAGGCAAACACAACTCAATGAGCAAAGAAAATCAATGAAGTAAATCTGGTCTGTCCCTGAAAATGAACAAGGTGAAAATGGACCATTTTTTGCCTTCATTGATTTTCACTGCTCATTGAATTGTGTTCGCCTATTTTTTGCTTGTGCTCTATTCTCTTATTTTCTTTTTTCAGATTTACTTTTGTATTTTATTTCAAACTGTGATTGTTCTGAGATAGGCTTTGATGGAGGAATTTTAGCTCAATAAGACCATTTTTGCTTACCTGAATTTATTTAGATATTATCCTTACTTTTCATACTTTTTTAGTGGTATTTTTCTAAAGAATCTTCTGTAAATATTTTCTTTATTTTGATATGTAAGATTTTAATGGATGAAAACTATTCCTATAAAATTGAAAGTGAAAATAAAATTATTTCAATTTATTATAGGTTAGCCATTTAAATAAGGAATGTTGCTATTCAATCCACATATTAAAAACCTGCTACAAGCATATGTTTGGCACCATATATACAATACACTTTTGTAACTGCCTAGTACTGTAATTTATATAGGTGTAGTTCAAGGACTTCTGAAGTTGCCAGTTCTGATTTTTGAGAATTAGGAAGATGGGTTTGGACTAAAGTGACTGACATGATTTTGAAACTGATAAAAAGTATAATAGTCCAGATCACAGCAATCCCAGCTAATGAATGAATGAATATTTGAGAAAGATTTATGAATTCTGGGTGTGTCATAAAATCGGGTTCTTCTAAATATTAGTGATATTCATTATGTCAGCAATATTTGTCTAGGTTCACTCAGATTTAGGAGGAATTCATCTAGAGATTTGAAGGAAGGGAAATGAGAGGCCAATATTTTGAAAGATAAAACTGAGGAAAATAAATTATTTGACCACTAGGCATTTACAGTTTTTTAAAGTATATAAATCATTTGCTACATATAGACAGATACATGCAATAGGATTGTAATAAGGTGCAGTCACTTCCTCATTTTTTTATGGATGTACTCAGGGTAGAAATAATAAATTATGTTAAAATATAGAGTTTGATAAATGTGTAATAAAACTAGAGGCAAATCCTATCTATGTTATGAAGAGAAGAAATTCATTCAGAAAATTTATGCCTTACATAGGAGTTCAACTTTGATTTCAGGCTTAAATGGTAACTTTTATTGGCAATCTGGAACATTCCTGGCTTAGAAAAGACAGAGTTACTTCACAGAAACTAGGGTATTGAAGAGTATTTTCTCAGCATAGTTTTATTTGGCCCAAATGTAAGAATAGCCCAGATGTAAGAATTTATTTTTCATACTACTTATGGGGTTCTCAAGGCAAGACTACTGAAGTGGTTTGCCATTCCCTTCTCCAGTGGACCACATTCTGTCAGACCATCCTTATGGCAGAAAGTGAAGAACAACTAAAGAACCTCTTGATGAAAGTGAAAGAGGGGAGTGAAAAAGTTGGCTTAAAGCTCAACAGCAAGCTAAGATCATGGCATCCATCCTGATCACTTCATAGCAAAGAGATGGGGAAACAGTGGAAATAGTGGTTAACTTTATGCTTTTTGGTTCCAAAATCACTGCAGATGGTGATTGCAGCCATGAAACTAAAAGACATTTGCTCCTTGGAAGGAAAGTTATGACCAACCTAGAAAGAAGAAAGTGAAAATGTTGGATTAAAGCTCAACATTCAGAAGGCTATGATCCTGGCATCTGGTCCCATCACTTCATGGCAAATAGATGGGGAAACAGTGGAAACAGTGGCTGACTTTATTTTTCTGGGCTCCAAAGTCACTGCAGGTAGTGATTGCAGCCATGAAATTAAAAGACGCTTACTCCTTGGAAGGAAAGTTGTGACCAACCTAGACAGCATATTGAAAAGCAGAGACATTACTTTGCCAAAAAAGTTCTGTCTAGTCAACGCTATGGTTTTGCCAGTAGTAATGTATGGATGTGAGAGTTGGACAGTGAAGAAAGCTGAGCAATGAAGAATTGATACTTTTGAAGTGTGACATTGGAGAAGACTCTTGAGAGTCCCTTGGACTGCAAGGAGATCCAAGCAGTTCATCCTAAAGGAGATCAGTCCTGGGTGTTCATTGGAAGACTTGATGTTGAAGCTGAAACTCCAGTACTTTGGCTACCTGATGCGAAGAGCTGACTCATTTTAAAAGACCCTGATGCTAGGAATAATTGAGGGCAGGAGGAGAGAGGTACAACAGAGGATGAGATGGTTGGTTGGCATCACCAACTCAATGAACATGGATTTGGGTGGATTCCGGGAGTTGATGATGGACAAGGAGGCCTGGTGTGCTGCAGTTCATGGGGTCCCAAAGAGTCGGACATGACTGAATGACTGAACTGACCTGAAGAATTTATTTTTAAGTGAACTTAGAAAACTAGGCATTGGAAGGGTGTAGAAAGATGAGTTGGAGGTGTCTGGATTTTAATATAAACAGAGATGAAACACTAAGGCAAAGCCAGGATTAGGCTCTCTCGAATTCTCCTTACTTAGTTGTAACCATGTTGTTCTATGAATGTGAGTTGTCTGCTAATCATATTTGAATTTCTTTATATTCTTTCAACCAGTCCTCATTCAATTCATTATCCACACATAACTATTACAAGCAATAAGGACCCAGTAGTACAAAAAATATGCTCAGTATCCTCTCATGGAACTTACACTAATAGAAAGCAACTTTTATATATATTTGGCTACTAAACATAGACACCCTTAAAGTGCACATTTAAAGCACATCTGGAAAGGTTCTCTATTACTAGTGTCAACATTGCCTAACTATCATAGTTTAGTTAACAAATTTACCCAGAGTAAGTCAAGTGTTGTCCCCTCAGACTATTAATGCAGGCTTTAAGAAGGGTTCTGTGTGATTTTAAGCATAAAAATGAGAGTTATACACATAAGTGGCTTCCCTGGTGACTCAGTCTGTAAAGAATCTGCCTGCAATGCAGGAGACTGGGGTTTGATCATGGACAGGGAAGATCCCCTGGAGAAGGGAATCGCTACTCATTCCTGTATTCTTGCCTGGAGAATTCTTTAGATAGAGAAACCTGACAGGCTACAGTCCATGGGGTCCCAATGAATCAGATATGACTGAATGACTATCACTTTAACTTTTCAGTTTCTACATATAAGTAAAGTGTGTGAGATACACATATATGAAGTAAATAAGCATGCGATGGTTTGTAAGTTGTCAGCTACTACATTCACGAGCAGTTTACAGAGCTGTATTTATACGTATCTATTCAACTTTTTATCTGTTTATCTACTTATGAATATGCAATATATATAAGTATGCATACATGCATGCTCAGTTGCTCAGTTGTGCCCAACTCTTTGCAACCCCATGGACCATAGCCCACCAGGCTCCTCTGTCCATGTAATTTTCCAGGCCTTTTTTTTTTTTTTTTTTGCTATTTCCTACTCCAGGGGATCTTCCCAACCTGGGATCAAACCCGTCTCTTGTGTCTCCTGCAGGTGCATTGGCAGGCACATTCTTTACCACTGCACCACCTCGGAAGCCTGGATGTGAGTATATGCGCATGTGTGCAAATTCACTTCAGTTGTCTGACTGTTTGTGACCCTATCGACTGTTGCCTGCCAGGCTCGTCTGTCTGTGGAATTCTCTAGACAAGACTACTAGAATGGGTTGCCATGCCCTCCTCCGAGGGATCTTTCCAAACCAGGGATGGAAACTGTCTTTTATGTCTCCTGCGTTGGCTGGTGTGTTCTTTACCACTAGCACCACCTGGGAAGGCCCCATATATGAATATATATATGTATACACATGGATATTGTTCTCTAAAATGCAAATTAAATATTCTCATTACTTATGCAAGAAATTTATTGGGGAAATATCTGTAAGGGAAAAAGGGAAAGAATCCAGAAGAGGCAGGGAGAATTATTAGACAGTGATGCAAGTATGATCCCTGTGAACGAAGATGGGAAAGATGGAGAGAAGGAAGAAAGACTGGATTAGCAGTCTTGGATTTAGCAAAGTTTGTAGAAAATTACAACCAGGCCAGTCAGGAGTCCTTGTACCTAAGCTGCTTGTCAGAGGAGCCTTATTTCTTTCAGGAATTAGCCTGACTTAGTGATCTTGTCCTGCTCAATCATTAGCTAAGAATAATCCATGAGTAATACGGTCTTAGCAATAATGCAATGGTCAATTATAGTGCATGGCAGTTGGGGCTGTTGGTCAATTATGGTCTGAGCAGCAGGAAATTTGAGACATGCGTTTTCATGGATAGCACAAAATACAGAGGAGTGAGTATAAAGAACAGGCAGAATTGGCATTAAACACAGTAATAAATTTGGTCAGAATCATACATGTTTCTTGATGTAAATTTCTTGCAACTTTAGGAAAGTAAATGTTGATTCTCCACAGAAATACAATAAAGTAAATCAAGAGTATATCTAGAAATATGTTATGTTTATCTTTGAAATATTTTATGTGAATCTTGTTTAGTTGCTAAGTTGTGTCAGATTCTTTGTGATCCTGTGGACTGCAGTATACCAGGCTTCTGTGTTCTATGCTATCTCCTGGAGGAGTTTGCTAAATGTGAATCTTATGTATATGCAAAGGCTGTAGTTACATATAGCATGGGGGACATTCACATCAAATCTGCACTTCTTCATCGTCTCTGGATCACTTTTTAAATATTCAAATTTTTGTGTTACCCAAATTTACTAAACACAACACTATAGTATTAAAAATAAATCCTTTCTAAAATGTTGAGTTTTAAATGTCTTTTAATATATTTTCCTAAATGGTTGAGGCTCTCTTATGCTTCTAACCAATATTTGACAGCTTCATGATTACAGAATGAAAATTAGTGCTGCCTTTTATACTACTTTATAAATGTATTGATAAAAACAATTTTAAGGGAAATTACTTCTCAGTTTTACTCAGTGAAACAATTAGTAAAATCCTTGTAAAGATCATTTCTTTGAAGGACCTGGAATTTATATAAAGGAAAAAATAATGTCTCATTTAAAAAATTTGGAGTAATATTTTAATTCATTTATTCAAAAAGAATTCATTGAGTTTTACAGGCAAAATACTTCTCATCTACTAACTTTGAGGTGAGAAACAGAAACATTTCCCTGCTCTTTTAAAACTTGTATCCCAATATTATTTAAATAAAAAAACTTATTTTCTAACATTCTTAAGTTCCTCAAGCATTCCACAGACAGAATTGATTATTTGATTGTACCTAGGCAAGAATAGCTAGGAGAGATAAGAGAGCCTTCCTCAGCGATTTATGCAAAGAAATAGAGGAAGACAACAGAATGGGAAAGACTAGAGATCTCTTCAAGAAAATTAGAGATACCAAGGGAACATTTCATGCAAAGATGGGCTCAATAAAGGACAGAAATGGTATGGACCTAACAGAAGCAGAAGATATTAAGAAGAGGTGGCAAGAGTACATGGAAGAACTGTACAAAAAAGATCATCACGACT
Organism: Antilocapra americana; assembly: GCA_007570785.1. NCBI lineage: Eukaryota > Metazoa > Chordata > Mammalia > Artiodactyla > Antilocapridae > Antilocapra > Antilocapra americana. The sequence goes on from ML662438.1 coordinate 9,917,444, forward strand.
CAGATGAACATGATGGTGCAATCACTCACCTAGAGCTAGACATCCTGGAATGTGAAGTCAAGTGGACCTTACAAAGCATCACTACAAACAAAGCTAGTGGAGGTGATGGAATTCCAGTTGAGCTGTTTCAAATCCTGAAAGATGATGCTGTGAAAGTGCTGCACTCAATATGCCAGCAAATTTGGAAGACTCAGCAATGGCCACAGGACTGGTAAAGGTCAGTTTTCATTCCAATTCCAAATAAAGGCAATGCCAAAGAATGTTCAAACTACCACACAATTGCACTCATCTCACACACTAGTAAGTATTGCTCAAAGTTCTCCAAGCCAGGCTTCAGCAATACATGAACCATGAACTTCCAGATGTCCAAGCTGGTTTTAGAAAAGGCATAGGAACCAGAGATCAAATTGCCAAGATCCACTGGATCATCGAAAAAGCAAGAGAGTTCCAGAAAAACATCTATTTATGCTTTATTGACCTTGCCAAACCCTTTGACTGTGTGGATCACGATAAACTGTGGAAAATTCTGGAAGAGATGGGAATACCAGACCACTTGACCTGTCTCCTGAAAAACCTGTATGCAGGTCAGGAAGCAACAGTTAGAACTGGACATAGAACAACAGAGTGGTTCCAAATGGGAAAAGGAGCATGTCAAGGCTGTATATTGTCACCCTGCTTATTTAACTTACATGCAGAGTACATCATGAGAAATGCTGGGCTGGAAGAAGCACAAGCTGGAATCAAGATTGCCGGGAGAAATATCAATAACCTCAGATATGCAGATATCACCCTTATGGCAGAAATTGAAGAGGAACTAAAAAGATTGAAAGAGGAGAGTGAAAAAGTTGGCCTAGAGCTCAACATTCAGAAAACTAAGATCATGGCATCTGGTCCCATCACATCATGGGAAATAGATGGGGAAACAGTGGAAGCAGTGTCAGATTTGATTTTCTTGGGCTCCAAAATCACTGCAGATGGTGATTGCAGCCATGAAATTAAAAGACACTTGGGAGGAAACTTATGGCCAACCTGGATAGCATATTGAAAAGCAGAGACAATACTTTACCAACAAAGGTCTGTCTAGTCAAGACTATGGTTTTTCCATTGGTCAAGTATGGATGTGAGAGTTGGACGGTGAAGAAAGCTGAGCGCCGAACAATTGATGCTTTTGAAGTGTGGTGTTGAAGAAGACTCTTGAGAGTCCCTTGGACTGCAAGGACTTCCAAGCAGTCTATCCTAAAGGAGATCAGTCCTGGGTGTTCATTGGAAGGACTGATGTTGAAGCTGAAGCTCCAGTACTTTGGCCACCTGATGTGAAGAACTGACTCACTGGAGAAGACCCTGATGCTGAGAAGGATTGGGGGCAGGAGAAGAAGGGGTCGACAGAGGATGAAGTTGCTGAATGGCATCACCAACTCAATGGCCATGGGTTTGGGTAGACTCTGGGAGTTGGTGATGGACAGGGAGGCCTGACGTGCTGCAATTCATGGGGTCACAAAGAGTCAGACACGACTGAGCGACTGAACTGAACTGAGGAAGCGTGTAGGAAGAAAAATTACAGGATTTCAGAAAGCATAAATAATTCAGAAACTTGACCTAGTGTTGAGCCTGGGGAGCTGTTCTTGACGTAGTGGTATTGGAGAAGAAATCTGGAGAATGAGAAGATAGCAGAAAAGGAAGTGATATTCCAGTGAGAGGGAAGGGAAAAACCTAAGACATTCCTTGAGGAAGTGAAGAAGACCACTGTGGCTGGGACTCTGAGAGCTGGCACTAATGACATGGGAAATGAGGCTGGAGAGAGCATTAGGGGGCTCTGTGCCTATGACTCTTTGCAAACCGTGAGTAGTATTCGACCAGGCTCCTTCGTCCATGGATTCTCCGGGCATGAATACTAGAGTGGATTGCCATGTACTCATCTAAGGGATCCCCCCCAACCCAGGGATTGAATCTGTATCTCCTGAGTCTCCTGAATTGACAGGTGGATTCCTTACCACCGAGCCACCAGGGAAGTCCAATGTGGGGGTGGGGGAGTGGTCTCTGAAGGTGTCCTAATGTAACTAGTTAATAATAATCTTCAAGTGAATGTCATTATACTTTTGGAGTCTTAATAAACTTTAGGTCACTTTTTCATATAAGAATCTAATAGTAAATTATACTCTTTTATGTTGCCTACAATCTTTTGATTAAATCATAGAAATTTTTATTTTCAACCAAAGACAAATTGTTGCATCCTCATGGATTAAAATAAAAAGTCTTAATGAGCATTTTTTTTAAAGGTTATATCCTTTTTGTAGGTCACTTGTCTTATTTGGAAATTATTTATAATAGTTGGTAGATGATGCGTCAGATATTTAGAACTTTCTCTCATCTTTCCAAGTTCCTAAATTATATTGCAATGGAAAGTTTTCTTTCTATAAGTGCTAAAGGTGTTTCTCAATGGAACCATTAAAATGAACTTTTTTGGAAGGCTTCCCAGAAAGAAATCATCCCTCTAGCATTTTTGAAAATGAGTAGGGAAAAACTGTAAGTAATCTAAAATAAACTCACATTAGAGGCTTATATGAAATATTATGCAGTGTGTATTGAGAACCAAATTTTCTTCCATTATACCTTCAGGATTTTTTGGTTCTATAAGAATGGGAAAATTTCCCATGAGAAATTTGGCATTAACACCTAATTCCACACTGAAAAATATTGAGAAGTTATATATCATCTTGGAATCTAATTTTTAAAAACAATTTTAATTGGAGGATAATTGCTTTACAATGTTCTGTTGGTTTCTGCTACACAACAATGCAAGTCAGCTATGTATCTCCCCTTCCTTTTGAACTTCCCTCCCACCTGCACTCCCTATCTTGCCCCTCTAGGTCATTGCAGAGCACATGGTGTGGGGCTCCCCATGTTATATAGAAGTTTCCTGCTAACTATCTATTTTACATGTGTTAGTATATATATGTCAGTGCTACTGTCTCAGTTCATCCCACCTTCTCCTTCCCTCACTGTGTTCACAAGTCCATTCTCTACATCTGCATCTTTATTCCTGCCCTGCACACATTTCATTGGTACTGTCTTTCTAGGTTCCATATATATGCATTAATACATGATGAAACTTTAGGAGAGCTTTTCAAGAAATAAGGCATTTTCTTTCAAGAGAGAAGGCATAAGACCTTATGCAGCAAACATAAAAGAAGATATAGTCAAAATTTAATCATGATGAGTCTTATTCAGTATGTATATAGAAGTTTATATTCAACTCTTGCCCCTTTGCTGTTAAAGAAATTCATCTATTACAAGTTTTAATTGCTATGAAATGAAAATAACAATTTCTGCCATTATAATACTGGTCTTGCAAATAATTTCAGCACCTAGAATAAATCAGACCATTTTTCAGTATGAGTCGATGACATAAAGAAAAGTGATGAAATGTTGTGAACTGTGTAGTTAGAAGAGCCTGAAGTACTTTTCTTTCAACACAACTGGCATTTGAGTTGTGTGTGCTGAGAAGTTCTGGCTAAAATATGGTCATGTTTTTTTTTCTTTTTAGCATGAGACAGCAATGTTTGGACCTTTAATTTTTTTTTTCATTTTATTCCCAAAATAAACACTGGGGGAAGCAAATTTTTGCAAAACTGTTAGTCTCTATGATATACATAGTGATAACAGGATGAAACTGTGAATCAGAGGACTGAAGTTCAAGTGCTGAGTTAGCCATTGAATTAAATTTGTGATCTTTATCAATCTAACTGCATCATATCAACCTTAAAAACCTTCATTACAAAGTTTAGGGCTTAATCTTTAGCATTAAATTTTAAACTGCTCAGAGGAATCCCAGTGGTTCACAGAGTCCCTTTTGGAACTGCTTGCCAAGAAAAAGAGGCCTAGTGTGCCAAGTACCACCACTTTTAATATTTGTTTTTGTCTTCTATTTTCATTATGTGTTATAATTGTCTTCACAGTACATTCTGTGGCAGAAGCAAAAAATAATGACATAAAAAGAAAAAAATTCCCTGAATTGGATCATTTCTAGATTTCACACATCAGTAATCTTACATTTTACCTCTCTGTGGAGGATGAATAGTGACAGGTAAATATAATTATCACTTTTTTCATTTTCTTCACTCACCAAACATTTATTTATCTGAGAAAGTTACTACATGTCAAGGTCTGTGTCCAGTGCTGTGGACATTCCAAGACCACAGAGTTCAAAATTTATTAGGTAAGCTATATACATAAATAGCTAGGAAGAAATCCTTATATAAGTGATATGGGTTACACCCAAACTATGGATAAAGTGATTTGAATCATAGCCTGAAACTATATGCTTCGTATGTTTCATAAATCTGGCAGGTACAGAATCCATAATAGCAGACTGACACAAGTATGTTTTAATTCTAGTGTTTTCATATTTTGTTTTGGAACTGAAGCACTTTTTTATTTTAGAACCATTGGATATAAAGCAAATGCCTGAAGAAATGGTATCTTTGAAACATTTTATTTTAAAATCATCCTCACTTATTAATGCATTTAGTCATTTTAATACAAAATGGCATTTTTTTTTAACCTTTGCCAAAAAAGTGTTAAAGTACACTACTTAAAGTCCACAGGCTATAAGAAGCTTGGGGATCATTGTGATAGAGGGTAAAAAAGGAAATATTCATACTTGCTGTGAATGATTCAATATATAAATATCTATGTCAAAGTCCAAGTGACATATCTGTTAAGACATGAACACTATTAAGTGTATTGTAATTTGGGATAACTTAATTAACGTAGTGCCAAATGGTAATGATTAAACACCCGTAAACACTGCTTATGATCTTCAGTATTAACTTGAATAACCTCAAAGTCAAAAGTAGTACTGCCTGAAAAAAGGAATATAAATACCCATTATTCAGCTTTCCAGAATCTTAGATTTTGGTAGGTTATGCATGTCTTTTTCCCTTTGCTTTTTTCTTCTCTAAACTTTTAATTTAGTCTACCAAAAATGTAACCATATACCTTGCTTACCACAAATTTTATTTGGCAGTAATTGAAATGCGTATTTGCTTGTGATGGTTAAATTTTTTGTGTCAATGTAAAGAGGTTATGGTAGTCAGGTATTTGGTCAAACACTCTAGATGTTTCTGTGAAGGCATTTTTAGATGAGATTAACATTTCAATCACCAATTCAATGAACATGAATTTGAGCGAACTCCAGGGACTTAGTGAAGGACAGGGAAGTCTGGTGTGCTGCAGTCCATGGAGTCACAGAGAGTTAGATTTTGTGACTGAACAATAACAACATTTAAATCAGTAAACTAGGAATAAAGCTGATTATCTTCTGTAATGTGGGTGGACCTCATCCTTCAATCAGTTGAAGGATTTAGTAGAAAAAGATTGGCCTCCAAAGAAGAAGGAATTCTGCTAGTAAATTATGTTTAGGCTCAAATTACAAGTTTTCCTTTTCTTTCTGGCCTACTAGCCTACCCTGTAGATTTTGGACTTGCTGAGTTTCTGCAATGAGTGAGCCAGTTTCTTAAATAAATCTCTCTCTTTCTCTTTGTATCCCATGCTGCATGAATATGTGTGTGTGGATCCTCTTGGTTCAGTTTCTCTGGAGACACCTGATGGTTACATACTTGAAGGTCTATGTGGTGCTGACCATGTTATCATAGTTTGAACCAAAAAATTTGGCCTCAAATCATCCTATTTTATGTAATGTGATATATTTATGTAGATATTAAAAAAGGACTATACAGTAGATCAAGATAACAAATGAGAAGATATTCTTCCAGACATAAGACACAATGGCATGAATATGTATGCCAGTTAAATACTCATTATTTTTATTTACAGAGGGTCTTCAATGAACCCTACTATGCTATAGTTATCAGGAAAGCTTATGCAGCATCTCTTTATCTCCTCCTTCCTGAATGTCATGGAGACAGGCCTGGATATTTGTATAAAAGTTCCAGAAGATATAGGTGGTAAAATTTGAGAATTATAGGCATGTCCATCTGTGATAAAGAACTGACTTCAATGATAGATCTCTTAAAATTGTTATTTATGATCACTAATTTTAGTTTGAAAATCATTTTATACTTATCATTGCTCTGTTAACTTTCTTTTATCTTATTCAGGCTTTTAGTGGAAATAAAATTATCATAAATTTTCAAACTCCTAGAATAAGCAGGGATCATTTGAAAGTCTGAACTCTGAATTTCACATATATTTCCTGAACTTTTTTTTTCTGAACTTAGTAAAATTAGATTCTTGATAGGTTTTATTTTTCAAAAAAACATATGATATAAAAAATAATCTGGGAAAAATAGTGTACATCAGTAACTTTTTTTGCAGTTATTAACACTTTGATAATTAGATTGCTTTGGAAATGAATGTTGCATAAAAGAAACTTAAGAAGCCCAATATTCACATCACCCTGATTTTTTCTTTCTTTACTCATCATATCTATTTTGCTACATATGTACTTGTCATAAATATTTATCTATTATTTTTCATTCTAAAATTGTTATATAAATGATGCATAGTACACCTATATTTATATAACTTATTTTTGTCAGTTAACCTATTCGAGATTCTTGCCATTTTCATATGCATAGATCTGGTTTATGCACTTTACAACTGAGTATTTCACTTTACAGATATATCACAAACACTTTACTCATTCCCTTGTAGAATACATTCTGCTCATTTCCTATTCTAATACAAGTAGTTTTACTGGAATTTTTTTAGGCATGTGTTTGCAAAATTATGTTTTCTTGGATAATCTTTACATATCTCAGTCTGTATTGAGACTCCTATCAGTTTTCAAGTTTGTGAACAATGATTGACCTTTAAGATGATAATATTTCCTAAATATTATAGTTAAAATTGTGACATATCTGAAGACTTAACACTTGTTTGTTCAGATATTTACAAACATACATTTAGGCAGATAAGCACAAGCACTTTTTCTACTCACTTCTGCTTTCTAGTTATGGAGATAGGATAGAATTCGATCTTGTGGAACTTCCTAATGAACTCAGTCAGGGAGGAGTATGTTAAGTATCTGTCAAACCAGGTCACATAATGTTAATAAGGTAGTAAATGATATTTAAAAAAAAAAAAAAACATTTAACAGATATACTTGTCACTTTTCTAACCAAAAAGGTCCAAGAAGTTTGAAATGAGGAACAATTCCATATACCCTCCAGATATCTTTTTCCTAAGATGTCAAATACTGTTTTCAGTATAGATGATCATATAGCTACTTTCTATAAAATTGAATTCTTTATGAATATTGGTGATCACATACTTTATATTCTCTAAGAAATATATAACCCTAAACTTTTATTTTCTTCCTGATCTGTGACACATACTTTCTATAGGAAGCTTTTGAGATCATTTTTTATATCACTACCTTAAAAATTTAAATTCAATTATATCAAATACTAATTATGCACTAGTCTCTTCTCTGGGTGCTTTACACAGGATATCTAGTATCTCCTTTTGAATTCCAAGGGAGCTATGGAATGATTGTGTGTGGTGGGTTTTTTTGTTTTGTTTTTTACTTTTTTTTAAAAAATGTAATTAATAATTTTATTTTTCCCTTTACATTATCGTGTTGGTTTTGCCATACATTGACAGCCCTGAGCACCCTGTATCATGCATCAAACCTGGGCTGGCGATTCATTTCACATATGATAATTTACATGTTTCAATGCCATTCTCCCATATCATCCTGCCCTCGCCCTCTTCCATAGAGTCCAAAAGACTGTTCTATACATCTACATCTCTTTTGCTGTCTCACATACAGGGTTATCATTACCATTTTCTAAATTCCATAAATACGCATTAGTATATTGTATTGCTGTTTTTCCTTCTGGCTTACTTCACTCTGTATAATAGGCTCCAGTTTCTTCCACCTCAGTAGAACTGATTCAAATGTATTCTTTATAATGGCTGAGTAATATTCCATTGTGTATATGTACCACAGCTTTCTTATCCATTCATCTGTTGATGGACCTCTAGGTTGCTTCCATGTCCTGGCTATTGTAAACAGTGCGGCGATGAACAATGTGGTACATGTGTCTGTTTCAATTCTGGTTTCCTCGATGTGTATGCCCAGCAGTAGGACTGCTGGGTCATATGGCAGGTCTATTTGCAGTTTTTTAAGGAATCTCCACACTGTTCTCCATAGTGGCTGTACTAGTTTGTGTTCCCACCAATAGTGTAAGAGGGTTCCCTTTTCTCCACATCCTATCCAGTATTTATTGCTTGTAGACTTTTGGATGGCAGCCATTGTGACTGGTGTAAAGTGGTATCTCATTGTGGTTTTGATTTGCATTTCTCTGATAATGAGCGATGTTGAGCATCTTTTCATGTGTTTGTTAGCCATTTTTATGTCTTCTTTGGAGAAATATGTGGTTTTTTTTTTTTTTTAGATTTGGCATATGGTCACAGTGTAAACTGTTAAGTTAATATTCATACATCCTTTTCAAAACATTGGAGCAGACTTGATACAATGATTATTTTACAAGGGGGGTGCATTCTTAAGCTCAATTGGCAGAGAGTGTGTAGGTTTTATTCCCAAGGAAGAGCTTCATTGACTTGGAAGTGTCTAATATAACTCCCTGGTGGTTGTGTTTTTACCGTACCAATAAGATTATATGTTTCATCTTATATAGCTGAAATTTTTGTGTCCTGTAGAATGAATGGCAATCTCTGTAGAAACAAAATGCACTATATTCAACTATTAATAAACATTGCTCCAACATAAAGCATTTTAATTTATGAACACATACTTCCTTTAGGGCTGCTGGGCAGGAATTTTACAACACAAAGTAAACATATTTTTGTTTTTCCCTTGGAAATTTCAGTAAATAGCAATATATATATATATATATATATATAAATATATATATATATACATATATATACACACAAGTACAACTCAGGATACTCACATCACCATAATGATTGGTGTCAAAGACAGTGATTGCCTACTTATCACTGTCTGGCAAGGGGCATGCTTAACCTTTGATTGTGTTATACTCAAGCAGATTTCTTAACCATCCTTATCACAAAGTCTGCTATTAGGCATAAATTGTGGGAAAGAGACAACTTCATTGCAACTGTGTCCTTTTTGCATAGGACACATGATAAATTAAAAAGGGTGTGGTTGTTGATTTTTTTCCCCAACAGCCATTGACTGGAAGCAAAAATACATTTTGGTTCAATAATAAAGTTAAAGTTTAAAATTTGTGCTGAAGTTACACCATTCAACACCAAAATATTTTTGTTATTCTTATTTTCTGAACACTCAAGAAATGGAATTGGCTAAAGATAAAAAAAAATAGCTTTTTAATTATGGACATTTTTTTCTTTGTAAGTTAAAGGCTTCCCTGACCAAAAATTTATTCCTAAAATGGTCATTTTCTAGTAATTTGAGTTAAATCATTAAATTACCTTGCTTTAAGTAAAATATGCAAATACCTCCCCATAGCACAGTCCTAAATTCATCTCAGTGTAATATTGCGGTCTTACAAGCAGATAAAACCAGTGAGACTCAGTGTTCAGATACATACAACCACTCAAGTGTATTGTGATGTCTGACAAAACTGTTTTCTACTGAGGCCCGTAAAGACTGGAAAAAAATAGATACATTCTTATTATGGGAGCACATTTTTCTCTAGTTCAAATTTAGACAGGTTTTTACTTCAATTTCCATGCAAATCTATGTGTATATGAGAGATAGAAGTAAATGTATTGCATTATAAAATAAGCCATGTAATACAAATTTTTATAAAACAGCTTGATGCTTTATAATATTTCTATTAGTTGTTTACAGGCTATTATTACATAGTTCTTTTTTATTTTTATTTTATTGAGAACTGTGTAAGTTTAAGGTATATATAACGTGATGGTTTGATTTATTACATTGTGAAATGATTACATTACAGGTTAAGCTATGATGCGTATTTCTCTTGTGATAAGGAATCTGAAGACTTATTCTCTGTTTTGTTTAATAAATCATGTTTAGAGACTGAGACTGTCCTTGCCAATAGTTGATTTAACACAGGTTGACTGAGTCATAAGATTTCACAAGCTGGTAGCACACAAGATAATGATTCTTAATAAAGAAATAACATATCCCCAAACTGTGATAGATTAATCACACTATTGATCCAGGCAATGGAGAGACTAAAAGATACAAAATCCAAATTTAGTTGAGGTGTTCCTTTCTATGAGGTGGTTCTCAGAAGAGTTGGCAGAACTAATCAAGAGCTGATGTTCAGCTGCCATTGTAAATAGAATGTCCTTTGTTCGTAGAGCAAAATGCTAGCAAAGAAGGTGCCACTGTTGGTAGGCAAGATGATATCCTTCTGGGGGCACTGCATGATTTTCACCACTGCTAGCAAAAAGTAGCCTTGACAAACCAGGAGCTAAAGTTCTAAAGTCATTAGAGAGCTATTTAGATCAGCAAAGAGTAGCCTTGTCCAAACTGAACACTGTCAGTAAAGTCCTCAGGAATTCCTGGTATTCAGAGCTTAAAGCTAGAGCTTAAAACTGTGACATCTACTGTGTCATAGTTGCTTCTCCATATGTTTATATTGATAAGCATTCAGTGCATATGTGCTCAGTCCCTTGTCATGTCTGATTCTTTGCCACCGTATGGAATGTAGCCACCAGGCTTCTCTGTCCGTGGAATTCTCCAGGCAAGAATACTGGAGTGGGCTTCCATGACCTCCTCCAAGGGATCTTCCTGACTCAGGGATTGAACCAACAACTCCTGCATCTCCTGCCTTGAAGGCAGATTCTTTACTGCTGAGCCCTCAGGGTAGCCCAAGCATTCAGTTGAACAATAATTTTGCTAGCATCATCCTGACATGACATCTCTAGTGTAAAAAAAAAAAAAAAAAAATCACCTGTAGGTCAAAACAACTTCACCTAAGCCATAAACAGGGAAGTTTGAGATTATAATAAACCAATACATAACAACCCACCCTGTGATTTCAAGTAACTCACACACTAATTAATCTGAAGGGCCTAATGCCCAATGCCTGGAACAAATTTAAGTTCACAAAAATATCAGTTCCCCTGTGAATCACCATTTGATTCTACATTGCTAACAATCTAATTTTCCTTTAATTTAATCCCCCATAGTTTTGTTATTGCATGCTGTATTAAATAAGTTTCTGATATTAATAGCAAAATCATGACCAAGAGTTATTTAATATGATGTCAGATCCAGTCATAAAAAAAAAAAACCTAACAATTAAATCTTTTAAACCACTCAGTTAAGCTTCCTTGACAGTTGCATTTCCATGAAAAGTCATTTTTATAAAGCCCCTAGGGTTATAAGCTTGCCTAGCACTATTAAGCATGTTTATGTTCAGTTGCCATGACATGATTATTTTAGAGAATGAATGTTTTTGTTCTCTCTTCAATTCTTTAAGAATCATTTTAACTTTAACATCTTCCAGATGTTCTTCTACTTATCTTAATTTTTTTAAGTGTATAAGTTATTAGGTTAATTTTAGAAATCTCAAAATAAAATATTTCTCTGGTTATTTTAATTGTTCCTCCATCTTCTGTTGAATTCAGATACTTATCCTTTTTTTCTTTGTTATCACATTCATTATTTCTTCCATATTTAGACATCTCATTATGCTCTGTTCCTTATTTTATCTTTGACTTCAATTAGATAGGTTAAGATTTGGTGCAGAGAATACCGTCATGGTTCGGTTTCCCATTTTACAGCTTCAGGATGGATCAAGATCATAATCATGTGTGGTTGCTGTTGTTTAGTCGCTCAGTCATGTTCAACTCTTTGCAACCCCATGGGCTGCAGCACACCAGACTTCCCTGTTCTTCACCATCTTCTGGAGCTTGCTCAAACTCATGTCGATTGAGTCAGTCATGCCTTCCAACCATCTCATCGTCTGTTGTCCCCTTCTCTTCCTGCCTTCAGTCTTGCCCAGCATCAGGGTCTTTTCCAATGATCGGCTCTTCACATCAGGTGGCCAAAATATTGGAGCTTCAGCTTCAGCATCAGGCCTTCTGATGGGTTCTCGTACAAGAATTAGATCCAAAGGACTAGCAGTGATAGAGATATTTTGATTCCATTTTACCAACATAACCCTAGTAATATATTATTTTCTTTAATATGGTATAGTATGCTTATTCCTTTAGTCACCAATAGATTTTATTAATGGCAGATGCTATAGTTTCCCTAGTACCATATGTATATCTCAATGATATGTATGTATGTATATATCATTATACCCTTTGAGTAATACTTTTTATTCTGTTTTTTCTAATATGGACTTTGGGATGTTGATACTGCTTATTCTTATCTCTGTGTACTTCCAATATAAATTCAATAGGAGTTTTTTCTTCCCTTCTATATCTGTAGTTTAGAGTTCTTACTGCCTCCAGACTGCTTTAGTCCAAGCTTTTATATCTAGATTGCTAGTAATCAACCTAAGATTTGCTTGGGCAAGTCATCTTACCTTTCAATTCATCCAGAGGCAATTGGGTTGTAACATAAGTGAAAGTTCCACATTGTGTTCTCTTTCAATATTTTTTTCTTTTTAATTAGTTTTTTTAATTGAAGGATAATTTCTTTACAGAATCTTGTTTTCTGTCAAACCTCAACATGAATCAGCCATAGATATACATGTATATGCTCCGTTTTGAACCTCCCTCCCGTTTCCATCCCCATCCCACCCCTCTAGGTTGATATAGAGCTGCTGTTTGAGTTTCCTGAGCCATACAGCAAATTCCCATTGGCTATCTTTTTTACATATGGTAATGTAAGTTTCCATGTTACTCTTTCCATACATCTCACCCTCTCCTTCCCTCTCCCCCTATCCATGTCTATTCTCTATGTCTATTTCTTCATTGCTGCTCTGTAAATAAATTGCTCACTACCATTCTTCTAGTTTGCTTATATGTGTGTTAGAATATGATATTTAACTTTCTCTTTCTGACTCATTTCACTTTGTATATAAACTAGGAAGAGTATGTCAGTTTTGACCTTATCTGGAGTATTAATTAATGGCTTCCAAGCTTTAAACTTTTGGGAGCAAGTTCTCCTATGTCTTAATTTGAAATTTGAAGTATTTGGTAGGCATATGGGCTTCTCTGGTAGCTCAGCTGGTTAAGAATCCACCTGCAATGCAGGAGACCCCGGTTCAATTCCTGGGTCTAGAAGGTCTGCTGGTAAAGGGATAGACTACCCATTCTAGTATTCTTGGGCTTGCCTATGGCTCAGCTGGTAAGGAATCCACCTGCAATGTGGGAGACCGGGGTTCGATCCCTAGGTTGGGAAGATCCCCTGGACAAGAAAAGGCTAACTACTCCAGTATTCTGGCCTGGAGAATTCCAGGGACTGTATGGTCTACGGGGTTGCAAAGAGTCAGACACGCCTGAACCACTTTCATTGGTAGGTATGTACATGCTTCTTTCTTCTAACCATGTTCTAGTGTTCCGTATACTGGGATAACCTGTTAGGTGATGTGCCCATATAATGATCCTATCATTTGGAATATCTGTTTGTTCAGGTTTTATGTTCCACTGTCCTTGTTTATGTATGCTTATATTTTGAATTGTCAGGACACCAAAGTTTGATCCCTGGGTTGGGAAGATCCCCTGGAAAAGGGAATGGCTACTTACTCCAGTACTCTTGCCTGGCAAATCCCATGGAGAGAGGTGCGTGGTAAGCTACATTCCATGGGGTCGCACCAAGTTGGACACCACCTAGTGACTAAAAGCCACCATCTGTTACATAAGAATTATTGTGTTTCCAGTTTTTTAAGGAATCCCCACACTGTTCTCCATAGTGGCTGTACTAGTTTGCATTCCCACCAACAGTGTAAGAGGGATCTCTTTTCCCCACATCCTCTCCAGCATTTATTGCTTGTAGACTTTTGGATGGCAGTCATTCTGACAGGTGTGAAATGGTACCTTATTGTGGGTTTTTTTTTAATTTTTATTTTTATTTTTATTTTTTTTAAATTTTCTTTACTTTATTGTGTTGGTTTTGCCATACAGTGACATGAAACTGCCATGGGTTTGCATATGCTCCCCCTCCAGAACCCCCCTCCCTCCCCCCTCCCGACTCCCTCCCCCTGGGACATCCCGGTGCACCAGCCCCGAGCATCAACCCTGGGCTGGCGATTGAATTCACATATGGTAGTTAACATGTTTCAATGCCATTCTCCCATATCATCCCATGCTTGCCCTCATCCACAGAGTCCATGTGTCCGTTCTATACATCTGCGTTCCTTTTGCTGTCTCGCATGCAGGGTTCTCATTACCATCTTTCTAAATTCCATATATATGCGTTAGTATACTGTATTGTTGTTTTTCCTTCTGGCTTACTTCATTCTGGATAATAGGCTCCAGTTCCATCCACCTGAGTAGAACTGATTCAAATGAATTTTTTTTTTAATGCTGAGTAATATTCCATTGTGTATATGTACCACAGATTTCTTATCCATTTGTCAGTTGATGGGCATCTAGGTTGCTTCCATGTCCTGGCTATTGTAAACAATGCGGCGATGAACATTGGGGTACACGTGGCTCTTTCAATTCTGGTTTCCTCGGTGTATATGCCCAGCAGTGGGATTGCTGGGTCATATGGCAGATCTATTTGCAGTTTTTTAAGGAATCTCCACACTGTTCTCCATAGTGGCTGTACTAGTTTGCGTTCCCACCAACAGTGTAAGAGGGTTCCCTTTTCTCCACATCCTCTCCAGCATTTATTGCTTGTAGACTTTTGGATGGCAGCCATTGTGACTGGTGTAAAGTGGTACCTCATTGTGGTTTTGATTTGCATTTCTCTGATAATGAGTGATGTTGAGCATCTTTTCATGTGTTTGTTAGCCATTTGTATGTCTTCTTTGGAGAAACGTCTGTTAAGTTCTTTGGCCCACTTTTTGATTGGCTCTTTTATTTTTCTAGAATGGAGCTGCAGGAGTTGCTTATATATTTTTGAGATTCATTGTTTGTCCGTTGCTTCATTGGCTATTATTTTCTCCCATTCTGAAGGCTGTCTTTTCACCTTGCTTACAGTTTCCTTTGTTGTGCAGAAGCTTTTAATTTTAATTAGGTCCCATTTGTTTATTTGTGCTTTTATTTCCGATAATCTAGGAGGTGGGTCATAGAGGATCCCGCTTTGGTTTATGTCAGAGAGTGTTATGCCTATGTTATCCTCTAGGAGTTTTATAGTTTCTGGTCTTATGCTTAGATCTTTGATCCATTTTGAGTTTATTTTTGTGTATGGTGTTAGAGAGTGTTCTAGTTTCATTCTTTTACAAGTGGCTGTCCAGTTTTCCCAGCACCACTTGTTAAAGAGGTTGTCTTTTCTCCATTGTATATTCATGCCTCCTTTGTCAAAGATAAGGTGTCCATAGATGCGTGGATTTATCTCTGGGCTTTCTATTTTGTTCCATTGATCTATATTTCTGTCTTTGTGCCAGTAC
Organism: Antilocapra americana; assembly: GCA_007570785.1. Lineage (NCBI taxonomy): Eukaryota > Metazoa > Chordata > Mammalia > Artiodactyla > Antilocapridae > Antilocapra > Antilocapra americana. The sequence goes on from ML662438.1 coordinate 9,932,914, forward strand.
CATACTGTCTCAATGACTGTGGATTTGTAGTATAAGCTAAAGTCAGGCAGGTTGATTCCTCCAGTTCCATTCTTCTTTCTCAAGATTGCTTTGGCTATACGAGGTTTTTTGTATTTCCATCCAAATTGTGAAATTATTTGTTCTAATTCTCTGAAAAAGACCTCTGGTAGCTTGAGAGGAATTGCATTGAATCCATAGATTGCTTTGGGTAGTATACTCATTTTCACTATATTGATTCTCCCAATCCACGAACACGGTATATTTCTCCATCTATTTGTGTCCTCTTTGATTTCTTTCATCAGTGTTTTATAGTTTTCTATATACAAGTCTTTTGTTTCTTTAGGTAGAAATACTCCTAAGTATTTTATTCTTTTTGTTTCGATGGTGAATGGAATTGTTTCCTTAATTTCTCTTTCTGTTTTCTCATTGTTAGTATATAGGAATGCCAGGGATTTCTGTGTGTTGATTTTGTATCCTGAAACTTTACTATATTCACTGATTAGCTCTAGTAATTTTCTGGTAGAGTCTTAGGGTTTTCTATGTAGAGGATCATGTCATCTGTAAACAGAGAGAGTTTTACTTCTTCTTTTCCAATCTGGATCCCTTTTGTTTCTTTATCTGCTCTGATTGCTGTGGCCAAGACTTCCAAAACTATGTTGAATAGTAGCTGTGAGAGAACTTATTGTGGTTTTGATTTGCATTTCTCTGATAATGAATGATGTTGAGCATCTTTTCAAGTGTTTGTTAGCCATTTGTATGTCTTCTTTGGAGAAATGTCTGTTTAGTTCTTTGGCCCAATTTTTTTTTAAAATTTTATTTATTTATTTTTCTTTACATTATCGTGTTGGTTTGGCCATATATTGACATGAATCCTCAATGGGTATACATGTGTTCCCCTTCCAGAAACCCCTCCCACCTCCCTCCAGATTATATCTCTCTGGCTCATCCCAGTGCACCAGCCCTGAGCACCCTGTATCATGCATAAAACATGGGCTGGTGATTGATTTCACATATGATAATTTACATGTTTCAATGCCATTCTCCCATATCATCCCACCCTTGCCCTCTCCCATGGAGTCCAAAAGACTGTTCTATACATCTGCGTCTCTTTTGCTATCCCACATACAGCATTATCATTACCATCTTTCTAAATTCCATATATATGTGTTAGTATACTGTATTGTTTTTTCCCTTCTGGCTTACTTCACTATGGATAATGGGCTCCAGTTTCATCCACCTCAGTAGAACTGATTCAAATGTATTCTTTTTAATGCTGAGTCATATTCCATTGTGTATATGTACCACAGCTTTCTTATCCATTTGTCTGTTGATGGACCTCTAGGTTGCTTCCATGTCCTGGCTATTGTCAACAATGCGGCGTTGAACATTCGGGTACACATGTCTGTTTCAATTCTGGTTTCCTCGGTGTGTATGCCCAGCAGTGGGATTGCTGGGTCATATGGCAGGTCTATTTGCATTTTTTTAAGGAATCTCCACACTGTTCTCCATAGTGCCTGTACTAGTTTGCGTTCCCACCAACAGTGTAAGAGGGTTCCCTTTTCTCCACATCCTCTCCAGCATTTATTGCTTGTAGACTTTTGGATGGCAGCCATTGTGACTGGTGTAAAGTGGTACCTCATTGTGGTTTTGATTTGCATTTCTCTGATAATGAGTGATGTTGAGCATCTTTTCATGTGTTTGTTAGCCATTTGTATGTCTTCTTTGGAGAAACGTCTGTTAAGTTCTTTGGCCCAGTTTTTGATTGGGTCATTTATTTTTCAGAATGGAGCTGCAGGAGTTGCTTTTATATTTTTGAGATTCATTGTTTGTCCATTGCTTCGTTTGCTATTATTTTCTCCCATTCTGAAGGCTGTCTTTTCACCTTGCTTACAGTTTCCTTTGTTGTGCAGAAGCTTTTAATTTTAACTAGGTCCCATTTGTTTATTCGTGCTTTTATTTCCCATATTCTGGGAGGTGGGTCATAGAGGATCCCGTTTTGGTTTATGTTGGCGAGTGTTTTGCCGATGGTTTCCTCTAGCAGTTTCATAGTTTCTGGTCTTACATTTAGATCTTTAATCAATTTTGAGTTTATTTTTGTGTATGGTGTTAGAAAGTGTTCTAGTTTCATTCTTTTACAAGCGGTTTACCAGTTTTCCCAGAACCACTTGTTAAAGAGATTGTCTTTTCTCCATTGTATATTCTTGCCTCCTTTGTCAAAGATAAAGTGTCCATAGGTGTGTGGATTTATCTCTGGGCTTTCTATTTTGTTCCATTGATCTATGTTTCTGTCTTTATGCCAATACCATGCTGTCTCAATGACTGTGGCTTTGTAGCATAGCCTAAAGTCAGGCAGGTTGATTCCACCAGTTCCATTCTTCTTTCTCAAGATTGCTTTGGCTATACGAGGTTTTTTGTATTTCCATACAAATTGTGAAATTATTATTCTAATTCTCTGAAAAAGACCTCTGGTAGCTTGATAGGAATTTACACTATATTTATTCTTCTGATCCATGAACACAATATATTTGTCCATCTATTTGTGTCCTCATTGATTTCTTTCCTCAGTGTTTTATAATTTTATATATATATATGTCTTTTGTTTCTTTAGGTCGATGTATTCCTAAGTATTTTATTCTTTTTGTTTCAATGGTGAATGGAATTATTTCCTTAATTTTTCTTTCTGTTTTCTCTTTGTTAGTGTATGGGAATGCAAAGGATTTCTGTGTTTTATTTTATATCCTTCAACTTTACTGTATTTATTGATTAGCTCCAGTAATTTTCTGGTGGAGTCTTTAGGGTTTTCTATGTAGAAGGTCATGTCGTCTGCAAATAGTAAGGGTTTTACTTCTTCTTTCCCAATCTGGATTCCTTTTATTTCTTTTACTGGTCTGATTGCTGTGGCCAAAACTTCCAAAACTATCTTGAATAGTAGTGGTGAGAGTGGGCCCCCTGACGTTCCTGACTTTAGGGGAAATGCTTTCAGTTTTTCACCATTGAGGATAATGTTTGCTGTGGATTTGTCATATATAGCTTTTATTATGTTGAGGTATGTTCCTTCTATTCCTGCTTTCTGGAGGGTTTTTTTTTTTTTTATCATAAATGGATGTTGAATTTTGTCAAAGGCTTTCTCTGCATCTATGACCCAGCAATCCCACTGCTGGGCATACACATCGAGGAAACCAGAATTGAAACAGACACATGTACCCCAGTGTTCATCGCTGCACTATTTACAATAGCCAGTACATGGAAGCAAGCTAGATGTCCATCAGCAGATGAATGGATAAGGAAGCCGTGGTACATATACACAATGGAATATTACTCAGCCATTAAAAAGAATACATTTGAATCAGTTCTACTGAGGTGGATGAAACTGGAGCCTATTATCCAGAGTGAAGTAAGCCAGAAGGAAAAACAACAATACAGTATACTAATGCATATATATGGAATTTAGAAAGATGGTAATGATAACCCTGTATGCGAGACAGCAAAAGAAACGCAGATGTATAGAACAGTCTTTTGGACTCTATGGGAGAGGAGAAGGGTGGGATGATATGGGAGAATGGCATTGAAACACGTAAACTATCATATGTGAAATGAATCACCAACCCAGGTTTGATACATGATACAGGGTGCTCAGGGCTGGTGCACCGGGATGACCCAGAGGGATGGAATCTGGAGGGAGGTGGGAGGGGGATTCTGGAAGAGGAACACATGTATACTCATGGTGGATTCATGTCAATGTATGGCCAAACCAGCACAGTAATGTAAAGAAAAAAATCTTTCCCGAATTGGTTACAAAAAAAAAAAGAATCATTGTGTTACTTAAGATACATCTTGGGAATTCTCACTTCTTTGATTTTCCTATTGAGTTCCTACCTAATTATTACATTTATTAAATTTGATTAGTTCACAGTTAATCTTCTGATGTGTGGAAACATGTGTGAAACAGCCAGTGCTATTTACTGTCATATATCCTTATTTCGTATGTTTTAGTCATTTTCCTGCATGTTCCTCGTCAAATAGCTATTCCAAGAAAAGATATATCTCCTTCTGATTTCCCTTAACAGTTTTATGCAGGGAATTGACCACGTAGCCATATGTCTCATATATACTGCCTGGAAATACATAATTTCCATATTAGGACTTTATGATCATGGATGATTTTCCCTTGGTTTGACAGGGATCTGTCTTACCCAGTCCAAGATAGGCTGTTGGAGTTTGAGTTTAAATGATTTATTTTCTGTTAGTGGCCCTGTATTTTGTAGGGCAAGCTTTTCCAGCATACCCTTTCTTAGGCCGCAGAAAATTCCTAGTCCAAAACTCAATCAGGTAAAATTTGGGGTCCACAGTGACCAAATTGCAAATCCTTTTAAGTACAGATCCTTAAGTGTTTATTTGGAGTTCTTATTAGCTAATTTGTTAAAAATTCTAGCCTTTTTTTAACATAACTAAAAGCTGCTTTAAGTCTGTTAATGTCTAATTTCCCTATGTTTTCTAGTTATTTCATAGATGAGTTTTAATATTATCCCCATTTGTAGTATGTTGTTTCCAGTGTTCAGACCATCCTATCATTCCTGAGATTATTTTGCAATAGAAGTTTGTATGTAATCTATCTTGTTTATGATGGAGTCTGATATCTTTCTACCATCAGTGAACCTAGTTATGCCTAGAAAGTTTATTGTAGTTTGGGGTCTTTGGAACTTCTCTGGGTTTATCTTCCATCCTCAGAGTGTAAGGAATTTATTTAACTCTAACCTGTATTTCACATTTGATATGGAGTATATGTCCCACAGCACCTACTAATATTATTACAACTTTGGGCCAGGTTGAGGACTCTACCAATTTTTTCTTTTGACAGATTATGCTCAGAGACTGAGACTGTATTTGCCAATAGTTATTTAACACTGGTTCACTATAGGAATTATGATTTATAATAACATTTCTCAAGCAAGTGTCATACAATATGTCTGTTCATAAGTCAATAAAGAAATAACATCCCAATTTCCCCTTTCCTCTACTTCTTTTCAGTTGAAATGGCTGCCTTCCCCCATTCAAATAATCAATCATTTTCAGGTACTCATCACCATCCTATTTTCAAACACTCATAAAATAGATTTTCCTAACTTGTTGAGAATGTGATCTTCCTCTCGTCTCCAGCTTTACTTGCTAGAATCTCTCGTGTGTGTGTACGCTCATAGACGTGTCTGACTCTTTGCTACCCTGTGGACTGTAGCACACCAGTCTCCTCTGTCCGTGGTGTTCTCCAGGCAAGAATACTGGAGTGGGTTGCCATTCTTTCTCCCAGGATCTTCCCTACCCAGGGATCAAACCTGCATCTCTTGTGCCAGCAGTCGGATTCTTTACCACTAGAGTCACCTGGGGAGCCCCATAAGCTGTCATAGCAAGAACAAAAGTCATGAGAAAGGGAGTGAAAATAGCTTACCTATGGTTGAAACTGCTTTCACCTTGCCATTCTATTGCAGTTCTGTTAGTAGGAACTCACTTCCAGTAGGAGACATTTTTACTATTTTTTCTTTCCTACCCTAACCCTAATTCAAACAAAGGCTGCAGAGCATCTCATTTCAGATAAGAGAAAGTCTGTGATCATTAATGTTAAACATAAAGTGATAGCTTTCCATACCAGAAGGGTTTTAGTAGATATATTAACTTTTTCATTACCCACTTTCTAGTCTATTTGAATTAGGATAACATATTTAATTAATTTCCTTTGATAACAAAACAATATAATGCCTACTGCTACTGTTAAGTCGCTTCAGTCGTGTCCAACTCTTTGTGACCCTATAGATGGCAGCCCACCAGGCTCCGCCGTGCCTGGGGTTCTCCAGGCAAGAATACTGGAGTGGGTTGCAATTTCCTTCTCCAATGCATGAAAGTGAAAGTGAAGTTGCTCAGTTATGTCTGACTCCTAGCGACCCCATGGACTGCAGCCTACCAGGCTCCTCTGTCCATGGGATTTTCCAGGCAAGAGTACTGGCACTGTTTATATTTTAAGAATGTCAGAACTCCTCAAAAATAAAAGGTAATGTGTAAATCCATATATCATATTCAATTAAACCACCATTTGATTGCATGTGTTAGACTCTGAGGAATCCAGAAGGAAAAGACAAGTACATTGATCTTAAAGAGCTAGGGGAGCTAATAATGTAAGCACATGAATATTAAAGGGATTGTTTTATTTAAGAATATGAGCATGTATAAAATATAGCTGTTGCACAGAAAAGTGCCTAATTCTCATAGGAATCTCAGGAAAGTGCTTCATAGAAATAAATTCTCCTGTGCACTTTTGAAATATAAATTTGAATATTTGTCAGAAAAGGAATAGAAAGAGAAGTAAAGGAAATGTCAGGCAAGGAGAACACATAAAAGTTTTTAAAGATACAGAGACTTTACTCAATTAAAATCAATAACTTTTTGCTAAAGAGCATTTTGAAATTAGATTACATATATGCCTAAACAGGAAAATATCATAATCCATTTCACCAGGTTGCTTTTTTATTTGCACATTGGTATTATGGTGTCCATTTGAAAAATATTTACGGAGAGGTATTATAACATGCCAGCAGCAGGGAAACACCAGTAGGGATGTGAATGATGCACTTTCCTTGTAGTTTCACCCAAGTCTTCATCGGGAAGAGGTTGCACTGGATCTTTTCTTTCAGAAGTATCCAATTAAATGTTTATTTCCAGTTCATAAAGCATCATAATCTTATTTATTTGAAAAATCCTGTTTGATATCCCCTTCTGTTTAGTCTTAGTATTAAATTAGGTGTCAATAGAATGAATAATGAGGTTGTAAGATGTTAATTCAGAGATTATTTTAATTTTCTAATTATTTCCAATATTAATAATAAATAAATAATTGTTGTTATAACATCGACTTCATGTATTGGAGAAATCCAATGAGAAGGAGGCTTAGTCTTGTTGATGCTGGATCTGGTCGAGTGATACAGGAAAAGGGCACAAATAGCAAAATCAAACTAAAACCTAATGCCACAACAAAAATATAGTATTTTGGAGAATAACATCAAATGCATCAGCTTTAATATCCCTATAATTTTTATTTTCTATGAAGGCATATTAACAGTTAATGAGAGATGTATGAAGATAATAAAGCCTGAGGAGGCTTAGTCACAGAGAAACTTAATTGCTCTCTGAATTATTTTCACAATATTAAAGGCCCAGATTATTTTTATAAGATGAAATTTTGAAAATATAATCATGTAACTGAAGTAGACACTGATTTTCTGATAATCTAGGAGATATCCTTGTATATACACAAAAGCTGTAAAAGATTCAAAGCCTTACTGAAAGCATGGACAGATATGTCATAGATAGATTAAAATTTTACTTAGAATTTATAAAATTCTAAATGCAGATGCCAAATTTTTTTAAACCAAATCAGAGAATAGGAAAAGATATTTTCCTTTTGGTAGTTCCAAAGGCTCTAAGTAGGTTGATTCAGGTTTAATTTGTTGTGGGTCTTGAGTTTGGGAGATGATTTTCTCAGAATACTAAATTTCTTTCATTTTTAAATCAGTTAAAAAATGAAAAAGAAAACTTCCAGAAGAATTTAAAGTAGAGGCAAACAGTTTTCAATTTAATTGTAACCCTGAATGGAAAAGAAGTTTTCACATCTGGCCCAAGATTACTTCAGGTTTTCAGCTAAAAATAATGCCAGTGACTAAATCTGTAAATATACACATAGGTCAATGGAACAGATTAGAGTACCCAGAAATTACACCTATGCACATATAGTCAATTAATGGCTAAGGAGTCAAGAATAAACAATGGAGAAAGAACAATCTACTCAGTAAATAGTGTTGGGAAAACTGGATAGCCATATGGAAAATAATGAAACTGGACTACTGTCTTTTACCATATTCAAAAATTAACTGAAAATGAATTAAATACTAGAATGTAAGAGCTGAAACCTAAAATTCTTAGAAGAATACATAAATGGTAAGCTCCTTAACATTGGTCTTGGGCATTGAATTTTGGGATCTGACATCAAAAGCAAAGGCAACAAAAGCAAAAATATGCAAATAGGATTACATGACACTAAAAGCTTTCTGCACAGCAAATAAATCATTAAACAAGTGAAAAGGCAGCCTTCTAGATAAGTGAAAATATTTGCAAATCATATATCTGATTAGTGGTTAATAATTAAAACATATGAAGACTTCATGTAACTGAAAAACAAAACAAAACAAAAAGCAAGCAATCTGATGAAAAATAGGAATAGGATCTGAATAGGCATTTTTTTTCCCCAAAGAATACATACAGATGCCCAACAGGTTTATGAAAAGATGCTCAGTATCACTGGCCATCAGGGAAAACAAATCAAGTCCAAAGAGAGAGAGCACCTCATGTCTTTTAGAATGGCTGTTATTAAAAACACAAGAAGTAACGAGTGTAGTCTAGGATGTGTATAAAGAGAAACTCTTGTGCACTGTTAATGGGAATGTAGATCAGTCATTATGAAACACAGTATACAGGATCCTCAAAAAGTTAAAAAATTCTACCATATGATCTAGCAGTTCTGCTTGCCTATATTTATCTGAAGAAATTTGAATTAAAGTGAAAAGGCACCTCCACTCCTATGTTTGTTGCCATTATTTACAATAGGCAAGACACAGGCATGACTTAAGTGTCTTATCTGTTGGTTAATGAATAAAGACAATACAATACATACGTGTGTGAGTGTGTGTGTGTGTGTGATGGAATAGTATTTAGCCATAAATAGTGAAATTGTGTCATTTGTAATAATGTGAATGGACTTTAAGAACTTTATGCTAAGTGAAATAAATCAGAAGAAGATATAAACTGTAGGATCTTATTTATATGTAGAATCAACAAAATCTGAAAAAGAAAAAACAAAACTCAAGCTTATGGATATACAGAACAGATGGTTGCCTGAGCGAAGGGTTCGGGGATAAGCAAAATGGGTGAAGGGGATCAAAACATGCAGATTTCCAGTAATGGAATTAATAATTCATTGGGATGTGATGTACACCATGGGGACTATAGTAAATAATACTGTATTTTAATTTGAAGGTAGCTAGGAGAGTGAATTTTGAAGGTTCTCATAACAAGAAACAAATGGACTTATGTGTTGTGATGGAAGTTAACTGGACTATTGTGGTCATTTTGCAATATATATATAAATATCAAATCATTATGTTGTGCACCTGGAATCAATAAGATATTATATCAATTATACCTCAATAAAAAAGGATAAAAGAACACTGATCTGTAAGCATTAAAATAGTGTAAACCTTTCATTCATTTCTGTGGAAAATATAAATTTATTTTAGGATTGTCAATGCAAGTCCTTAACTCCTTTTAATAGAAACTATGCTTTGTGAAACATTTCTAAATATAAATAATTGCTTAGATTTCTTAGAAAACTTTGCCATAACCTAACCAAGGAGTAATGTCTATCCTAAAACTGAAGTGTATTAGAAATAGTAAAAGGGACTTTAATCAAGAACTGGATGAAATATCTCAGAATTACATCTATAACCTGAGTAATGTTCAAGGACACAGAACAGAACTGCTAGTGTCTTGTAGGTGAGCAGATTTTCCATTTATTGTGTATCAGCTATATAAAGGCATTATCTCTTTAGCATAGCAAACTAGATATGATTTTTCAAATTTTATAGATATAAACATAGTTGCCTGAAACAGACCAGTCTTGAAGATTATTTGCTATAGTGATCTTAACTGCTTCACAAGGATACTGTCCAATTTTGCGAGACAAAAGTCTCCTGAAAATCTTTATGCAAGTCAAGAAGCAACAATTATAACTGGACCTGGAACTACAGACTGGTTCCAAATCGGGAAAAGAGTACACCAAGGCTGTATATTGTCACCCTGCTTATTTAACGTATATGCAGAGTACATCATGAGAAATGCTAGACTGGATGAAGCACAAGCTGGAATCAATATTTCCAGGAGAAATATCAATAACCTCAGATATGCAAATGACACCACACTTATGGCAGAAAAGGAAGAAGAACTGAAGAGCCTCTTGATGAAAGTAAAAGAGGAAAGTGAAAAAATTGGCTTAAAACTCAACATTCAGAACACTAAGATCATGGACTCTGGTCCCATCACTTCATGGCAAATAGATGGGGAAACAATGGAAACGGTGAGAGACTTTATTTTGGGGGCTCCAAAATCACTGCAGATGGTGACTGCAGCCATGAAACTAAAAGACACTTGCTCCTTAGAAGAAAAGTTATAACCAACATAAACAGCTTATTAAAAAGCAGAGACATTACCTTGCCAACAAAGATCCATGTAGTCAAAGCTATGGTTTTTCCAGTAGTCATGTATGGATTTGAGAGCTGGACTATAAAGAAAGCCAAGCGCCAAAGAATTGATGCTTTTGAATTGTGGTGTTGGAGAAGCCTCTTGAGTCCTTGCAAGGAGTCCTTGCAAGGAGATTCAACCAGTTCATCCTAAAAGAAATCAGTCCTGAATATTCATTGGAAGGACTGATGCTGAAGCTGAAGACCCTGATGCTGGGAAAGATTGAGGGCAGGAGGAGAAGGGGATGACAGAGGATGATATGTTTGGATGGCATCACAGATGCAATAGACATCAGTTTGAGTAAGCGCCAAGAGTTGGTGATAGACAGGGAAGTTTTGTGTGCTGCATTCCACAGGGTTGCAAAGAGTCGGACATGAGTGAGTGACTGGACTGAACTGAATACTCTCTCTATGTACAATGTTTCTGGAATATTTTAAAGTGCATTATCTAGTATGTTGTAACTTTGGTTACAAATCCTGATTGTAAATGATAAATCTAACAGTAAGTTGAAGCCAGTTCCAAGGAAGGATATTAAATTTCCTGGAACATATGAGAACTTTGCCTCTTGTATGTAGAGGAGAATAATGTAAAGACAAAAGGACAAATAGAAAGGCAATGAAATGTCACGTTAAATGTGAGCTATTTCATAATTATTGTGTGTTTTTGATATAAGGTAAAGATTGTGTTGATGTGTAGAACATTCTGTTTGTGATCCTTCAGTCCCTTTAATTTCCCAGTCCTAAAAATAAGGAGCCCAAATTGTCTATGAATCTGAACAAGGTTGAAGACCAACAATCTCCTGTAGCCCTTTTACTTTATAGATGATTAAACTGAAAACTTGAATGTCTCAGTGATTTAACCATAGGCAGTGAGCCTATCATTACGTAATTGAAACTAGTACCCATTGTGCATATTCACATCCTATGCAGCATAATCACAAGATAATTGTAAAATTTGTATTTTTTAAACTGCAACTAGTAAGAGTGATAAATGACCAAAGGAATCAAGCAAAATAATTTAAATGCTCATTTGAGCAGTTTCATTAGGCTATGCTGCTGCTGCTGCTAAGTCACTTCAGTTGTGTTCGACTCTGTGCGACCCCAGAGACGGCAGCCCACCAGGCTCCCCTGTCCCTGGGATTCCCCAGGCAAGAACTCTGGAGTGAGGTGCCATTTCCTTCTCCAATGCATGAAAGTGACAAGTGAAAGTGAAGTCGCTCAGCTGTGTCCGACTCCTAGCGACCCCATGGACTGCAGCCTACCAGGCACCTCCGTCCATGGGATTTTCCAGGCCAGAGTACTGGAGTGGGTTGCCATTGACTTCTCTGCATTAGGCTATGAGTGATATATAATACATTGAATGTGTCTAAATTGAACAATTTGAACACATTTTGAGATATTTATAGCCATAACCACAGTCAAGATAATAATACCTTCAAAATTCTGTTTTGTTTTTTTTTACTCCTCCCTCCTGTATTTCCTGTTTGCAGCTTAATTCCCAGGCAAACGATGGTTTCCTGGTGACTTCCCATGTGGCTTAGATGGTAAAGAATCCATCTGCAGTATAGGAGACTTGGGTTTGATCTCTCGGTCAGGAAGATCCCCTGGAGAAGGGAATGGCAACCCATTCCTGAATTCTTGCCTAGGTTATCCCATGGACAGAAGAGCCTGGCAGGCTATAATCCATGGGGTCACAAAGAGTTGGAAATGAATGACTGACTATAACTCATATGTTGATAATCCTCTTACTATATTAATATGCATTTTCTAAGGACTTAAATATATAGAATCATTAATAAATTGTCCATTTTGGCTTTGCTTCTTTAACTCAGCATAATATTATGGAAGTTATCCATATTTCTGTATTTATCAATAGCTCATTGCTTTTCATTGCTGAGTAGTATTCCATTATATGGAAATACCATGGAGTTTTCTGTTTGTCCTTCTATGCTTTACTTTCTTGTTCTGTTTTCTTTTGGGTTAATTGAGCATTTGTTTTATGATTCTCTTCTGCCTTTAGGCTGACTCATTTGTTGACTTTGTTGCATTATTTTGGCTCTAGGGTTTATTTGTTGTTCAGTTTCTCAGTTGTATCCAACTCATTGCCGTCTCATGGACACACCAGGCTTCCCTGTCTTTCACCGTCTCCTGGAGCTGGTTCAAACTCATTTCCATTTAGTCAGTGATGCCATCCAACCATCCTATCCTCTTTCATCCCTTCTACTCATGCCTTCAATCTTTTCCAGCATCAGGGTCTTTTTCAATGAGTTGGTTCTTCGTATCAGGAGAGTGAAAATGTTAGTTGCTCAATTGTGTCCAACTCTTTGCAAGTCCACGGACTGTAGCCCACCAGGCTCCTCTGTCCATGGGATTTTCCAGGCTAGAATACTGGAGTGGGTTGCCATTCCCTTCTCGGGGGGATCTTCCTAACCCAGGAATTGAACCCAAGTCTCCTGCATTGCAGGCAGATTATTTACCATCTGAGAAACCAAGGAAGCCCCTTCACATCAGGTGGCCAAAGTATTGGAGCTTCAGCTTCAGCATCAGTCCTTCCAGTGAATATTCAGGGTTGATTTCCTTTAGGATTGACTGATTTGAACTCCCTGCTGTCTAAGCGACTCTCAAGAGTCGTCTCCACCACCACAATTTGAAAGGAAATAATGACTCTGCTTTTTAATACACTTGATTTGTCATTGTTTTTCTTCCAAGGAGCAATCATCTTCTAATTTCATGGCTGCAGTCACCAAGTACAATGATTTTGGAGTGCAAGAAAATAAAGTCTGTCATGTTTCCCCATTTGTTTGCCAGGAAGTGATAGGACCGGAGGCCATAGTCTTCATTTTATGAATGGTGAGTTTTAAGCGAGCTTTTCCCCTCTCCTATTTCACCTTTATCAAGAGGCTCTTTAGTTTTGTTTAATTTCTGCCATAAGGATACTGTCATCTGCGTATCTGAGGTCGTTAATATTTCTCTCTGCAATCTTGATTCCAGCTTGTGCTTCATCCAGCTTGGCCTTTAACATGATATATTCTGCGTATAAGTTAAATAAGCAATGTGACAATATACAGCCTTAACATACTCCTTGCCCAATTTGGAACCAGTCCATTGTTCCATATTCGGTTCTAACTGCTGTTTCTTGACCTGCATACAGGTTTCATAGGAGGCAGGAAAGGTGATCTGTTATTACCGTCTTTTTAAGAATTTCCACAGTTTGTTGTGATCTACACAGTCAAAGGCTTGAGTAGTGAATGAAGCAGAACTAGATGTTTTTCTGGAATTCTTTTGTTTTTTCTGTGATCCAATGGATGTTGGCAATTTGATCTCTGCCAGAAGAACCTTTTGATTCTTCTTCCTTTTCTAAATCCAGCTTGTACATCTGGAAGTTATTGGTTCACATATGTTGAATCCTAGCTTGAAGGATTTTGAGCATTACTTTGCAAGCAGGTGAAATGAGTGCAATTGTGTGGTAATCTGAACATTCTTTGGCAATGCCCTTCTTTGAGATTGGGATAAAAACTGACCTTTTCCAGAACAGTGGCCACTGGTGAGTTTTCCAAATTTGCTAGCGTATGGAATACAGCACTTTCACTCATCATTTTTTAGGATTTTATATAGCTCAGTTGGAATTCCATCACCTCCATTAGCTTTGATTGTTGTGATGCTTCCTAAGGCCCACTTGACTTCACCATCCAGTATGTCTGGCTCTAGGTGAATGATCACACCATCGTGGTTATCTGGGTTATTAAGATCTTTTTCTGTATAGTTCTTCTGTGTATTCTTGCCACTTCTTAATATCTTCTACTTCTGTTAGGTTCATAGCATTTCTGTCTCTAGTTGTGCCTATTTTTGCATGAAATGTTCCTTTGGTATTTTTAATTTTCTTCAAGAGTTCTCTAGTCTTTCCCATTCTATTGTTTTCCTCTATTTCTTTGCATTGCTCGCTTAAAAAGGCTTTCTTATTTCTCCTTGTCATTCTTTGGAACTCTGCATTCCGTTTAGGTGTATCATTCTTTTTCTCCTTTGCTTTTCACTTCTCTTCTTTGCTCAGCTATTTATAAGGCTTCCTTGGAAAAAACCATTGTGCCTTTTTGCATTTCTTTTTCTTGGGGATGTTTTTGAGCACTGCCTCCTGTTTAGTGTTATGAACCTCCATCCATAGTTCTTCAGGGACTCTATCAGATCTAGTCCCTTGAATCTATTTGTCCCTTTCACTGTATAATCATAAGAGATTTGATTTAGACCGTACGTAAATGGCCTAATGGTTTTCCCTGCTTTCTTCAATTTACGTCTGAATTTTCCAATAAGGAATTCATAATCTGAGCCATAGTCAGCCCCAGGTACTGTTTATAGAGCTTCTCCATCATCAGCTGCAAAGAATATAATCAATTTGATTTTGGTATTGGCTCTCCGGGGATGCCCATGTGTAGAGCCATCTCTTCTGTTGATGAAGGAGTGTGTTTGCTGTAACAAGCATGTTCTCTTGGCAAAACTCTGTTAGCCTTTTTCCTGCTTTATTTTGTATTCCAAGGCCAAACCTGTGTATTACTACAGGTATCTTTTGATGTACTACTTTTGCATTCCAATCCCTTATGATGAATAGTACATCTTTTTTGGTGTTAGTTCTAGAAGATCTTGTAGGTCTTCATAGAACCATTCAGCTTTAGCTTCTGCATTAGTGTTTGGGACATAGACTTGGATTAGTGTGCTATTGAATGGTTTGCCTTAGAAACAAACCAGGATCATTCTGTCATTTTTGAGATTGCACCCAAGTACTGCTTTTCAGAGTCTTTTGTTGACTATGACCAGGATTTATAGTATTTATATTTAACATATCATAATCTACCAGTAAGCAAAATTATACCACTTCAAAATAGTATACGAACCTTATATCATATTCATAAATTTCTTCTCCTGGCCTGAGTGGTGTTGTTAACATACATTTTACTTCTGTATATTTTATAACCCTATACTACCTCATTTTCATATTTAAGTAATCAATTATATTTTAAATACCTGTACATAATATGGGACTTCCCCAGTGGCTAAGTGGGTAAAGAATTCTTCTGCAGTGCAGGAGACATGAGTTTGATACCTGGTTTGGGAAGATCACCTGGAGGAGGAAATGGCTACCCACTCCATTATTCTTGCCTGAAAAATCCCACGGATAGAGAGCCTGGTGGGCTACACTCCAGAGGGTTTCAAAGAGTCAGTTATAACTAAATGACTAAACATAATGGCCTATATAATATGAAAAATGGTGTTATATTTATCCACATAGTTACCATTCCTAGACCTTTTCATTCATTTGTGTTAATCCATATTTCCATCTTGGATCATTCTGTTTATACCTGAAGTTCTGCCTTTAGCATTGTTTGTAATACAGTTCTGCTGATGAAGAATTTTTTAATCTCTTTAGTCTGAAAATGTCTTTATCTTTGGTTTTACTATTACTTTCTTTGAGCAAGAATATAATTAGTAGACAGTTTTCTTTCAGTTTTTAAAAAAATGTTGATCCATTGTCTGCTGGCTTGCTTTGTTCTGATAACAAATCAGGTTGTTTCCTTATTTTTGCTCCTTTGTATATCATGTCTTTTTCTCTCAGTTTTTAAGACATTATCCTTTTTGCTGTTTTCAAGTAATTTACTTATGATATGCCTTGCTCTTATTCTCTTAATATCTCTTTGTGCTTGGGGGTTGTTAACCCAAGGTTTTTTTTATCAATATATGCATAGTTTTCTTTGAATTTGGAAAATATAATGAACCATTTTATTTTTCTGCCCCTCCCTTCTTTTTAAACTACAAGAGTATTAGATTTTTTGAAGTTTTCCTCTGTTTCACTGATGTTCTGTTTCATTTTTTTTTTCCCTCTCTGTGTTTCTTTCTGAGAGTTGCTGGTGTTGTTTCTTCAAGTTTACTTATTTTTCTTCTGCAAACTGTTTTGGGTACTCTGTGTCCTGTTATGAAGTATTCCATTTTAGCGTTAAGAACAGTCTGTGGTCTCAACAGCCTCACCTATACCTTGGTGAGTGGTTTATGTTTGTGTTTCCTTCTCCTGTTTTTGATACATTTATTCACACACATTCTGTGCTCAGTACTCTGCTGAGTACTTTAGGGAGGAATATTAAGGGAGTATACTAGACTTTCTTGTCCTCCTTCCACTGCTGTGGTCTAGAAATTTTCTTCAGGCTGTGTAAGCACAGGTAATTGTTGGGCTCACTTTGTTTCTTGTCTCTCAGTTATCACTTTCCTTTTTTGCCTGATAACCAATAATTTAAAAACTTTTGTTTCATATTTTGCTCAGTTTCTAGTTATTTTTGTGGATCAATAAATCTAGTCCTTGTGACTTCATCTTGGCTGAGAGTGAGAGTGCCTCGTGCATATGTATTTTTCAATAACAATTTTTTTATTGTAGGAAAATACTGCCATAATTTTTGAGGCTCTTTCATAAAAATGTCATTTCCAAGTTCTAATTGTTAATGCAATATGTATTCATGAATAATAATTAACATTATTAAATTGTGCACTTAAAAACCTTTTAAGGGAATAAAATGAACACAGACACAGTGAACACAAAACGTCTTTTGGTGGTGATGGATATGTTTAATACCTTGATAGTGGTGATGTTACCATGGATGTATGCACATGTCCAGACATGTATTAAACACATAAATATTATATTAACTATACCTCAGTCAAGCCTAAAAATAGAAAAAGAATAAATACCTATCATAGTTTCTTAGAAACTCAGTGATAATTTAACAATTTCATCTTTGAATTTTCTATATAAATATATGGCTTTATACATTATTTATTACATTAAATACTTGTATACAAAGTAGCCATAACAAAATGCTTCTTTTAATGACACATATACTAAAATAAATTATTTAGAAATACATTTACTTATAATTATTTCATTTTCTTGAAAAATAATAGTAAAATAAGACTCACTCTTAATTTTCAAATGCACTGTCCCAAAAAGAATTTATTAAATGCTTGCTTTACCAGACATATATTTCTTACCATAGGATATATAAAAAACAAAAATACTAGAACATATTTGCTCCAAAAATTTTTAAACTGATGATCGTTGTATGAGATTTAGATGAAGTCTTACAGTTGTCCCCCATGAGGGAGATGTTATCTAGGGCATTTCAGCTTTGTACAGGAGTTTTATATGATGATAAATTTTCTTTTCTAGTTTAAATTTTCTTTAAGAAACTCAGCATTTCTTTTCATTAAACATAAGATATTATTCTAAAGGTTTTAGAAATATTTTTTCATTTAATCATAAAAACTCAATGTAATAAATTCTTACATTATCTCTAAATTAGAAAACTCTGTCAAAAAAGAATTAAATAATGATCAAGACCCTACAGCAAGTAAAATCTTATGGTATATTGAAATATAGTGGTTAAGCCTCCTAAATATTGCATTGGTTTACTTATCCAATCCTGTTCACTGGATAAAAATGATTAAAATAATAAAATATTTCATTAACGTCAAATAAAACTTTACATATATCTTAGATCCTATTTACATTATCATAAGTAAAGACATTTGATAGACTTTTCTAAATATCATAGTATTGAAATCTGTAGTTTTACAAAGATTGCATGCATCATTTTATATATCTAATTACCTTCCCAACGTGTAGCCAAATATGATTTTAAAATATGCTATTATACAATGATAGTTTTAAGAACACATTAGTGAAGTTCATTTACGAATTAAAGCTGGTATTCAGTCTCTATGAGGCTAATAAAGTTGATACACTTTTTTGAGCTGACTAAATGAAATGTGATAATTTAATACTCTGTCTAAAGGAGGAGGCCTATGCATGCTCAGTGATGTCTACCGCTTTGTCACCCCATGGACTATAGCCCACCAGGCTCCTCTTTCCTTGGAATTTACCAGGCAAGAACACTGGAGTGGTTGCCATTTCCTACTCCAAAGGAAGGGAGGGGGAGCCTGCAGATACAGGGATGGCTAAAATACATGATCAATCTGAGAGAGAGAGAGAAGAAAGGAATGAAAAGGAAAGAAGAAAAGGTAGGGAGAAGGAGAAGGAGGGAGAGAGGGATTGAATGAGTGCATGTTTGAGAGAGAGCGGGTGTGTGTATGTACGTGTTTAGTGTTGTTAGATGTATAAAATGTACTTAAATCTTTTAAGTGTGGAAGAATATTTTTGTCACAGTGCAACAGCTCTGACACTCGATAAGTTTTAACCCCCATTTTTTGAAAAACTACAGCTGTTTCGCTTTGCTAATGTAGCATTTACTTTCCCAGATGCAGAGATAATTAGTGTTTCAGTGATTAACCTTATCTTAGTATCAATGCAGAGAGGGTAGCAGTCTTAATCTATAATCAGGTCATTTAGTTGGACAGACATATGAAGACTCAGTTTCCGGTGACCCAGTTTTTGGCATATTACTGTCAGGGTTCATTCTAGGTTTTCCAAATATTGTTTCTGTGCTTACTGAGCCAGACAGCATGCTTGGTTTAGTCAGTTTATACTTGAATTCCTTTAATATGTGAATCCATGCATCCTACTCACCATTTATCACTCTATCCCTCTAGGGCAGATAAACACAAACACACAGATGCATTTTTGTTTTCTAAGTATCATAAATATCCTGGGCTGTATTGTGTTAATAATAAAAGATAAATGTTTTGAATTGCATTTCTGAAACATTGTTTTAAAATAAAATTTGAATCCACTTAAAATTTCATATAAATATACACATGTGTACACACACATACATGACATAAACTGTGTTATTTTTATGTATAAGAGTTAAATCTTTTAAAGAATAACACCAGCTCTGGAAATAGTATATACAGAAGAATATTTGTTGACCTCATGACAGAAAGAAATGCAAAAAAGCAAAATGGCTGTCTGAGGAGGCGTTACAAATAGCTGTGAAAAGAAGAGAAGTGAAAATCAAAAGAGAAAATGAAAGACAGTCACATCTGAATACAGAGTTCCAAAGAATAGCAAAGAGAGGTAAGAAAGCCTTCCTCAGCAATCAGTGCAAAGAAATAGAGGAAAAAAACAGAATGGGAAAGACTAGAGATCTCTTCAAGAAAATTAGAGATACCAAGGGAACATTTCATGCAAAGATGGGCTCAATAAAGGACAGAAATAGTATGAACCTAACAGAAGCAGAAGATATTAAGAAGAGGTGGCAAGAATACACAGAAGAACTATAAAAAAATTATATTCATGACCCAGATAATCACAATGGTGTGATCACTCACCTAGAGCCAGACATCCTGGAATGTGAAGTCAAGTAGGCCTTAGAAAGCATCACTACAAACAAAGCTAGTGGAGGTGATGGAATTCCAGTTGAGCTATTTCAAATCCTGAAAGATGATGCTGTGAAAGTGCTGCACTCAATATGCCAGCAAATTTGGAAAACTCAGCAATGGGCACAGGACTGGAAAAGGTCAGTTTTCATTCCAATCCCAAAGAAAGGCAATGCCAAAGAATGTCCAGACTACCACACAATTGCACTCATCTTACATGCTAGTAAATTAATGCTCAAAATTCTCCAGGCCAGGCTTCAGCAATACATGAACTGTGAACTTCCAGATGTTCAATCTGGTTTTCCAAAAGGCAGAGGAACGAGATCAAATTGCTGACATCTGCTAGATCATCAAAAAAGCAAGAGAGTTCCAGAAAAACAATTATTTCTGCTTTATTGACTGTGCCAAAGCCTTTGACTGTGTGTATCATGATAAACTGTGGAAAATTCATAAAGAGATGGGAATACCAGACCACCTGACCTGTCTCTTGAGAAACCTGTATGCAGGTCAGAAAGCTAAAGTTAGAACTGGACGTGGAACAACAGAGTGGTTCCAAATAGGAAAAGGAGTACGTCAAGGCTGTATATTGTCACCCTGCTTATTTAACTCACGTGCAGAGTACATCATGAGAAACGCTGGGCTGGAGGAAGCACAAGCTGGAATCAGATATGCAGACGACACCACCCTTATGGCAGAAAGTGAAGAGGTACTAAAAAGCCTCTTGCTGAAAGTGAAAGAGAAGAGTGAAAAGTTGGCTTAAATCTCAACATTTGGAAAACTAAGATCATGGCATCTGGTCCCATCACTTCATGGGAAATAGATGGGGAAACAGTGGCTGACTTTATTTTTGGGGGCTCCAAAATCACTGCAGATGGTGATTGCAGCCATGAAATTAAAAGATGCTTACTCCTTGGAAGGAAAGTTATGACCAACATAGACAGCATATTAAAAAGAAGAGACATTACTTTGCCAACAAAGGTTCATCTAGTCAAGGCTATGCTCTTTCCAGAAGTCATGTATGGATGTGAGAGTTGGACTGTACAGAAAGTTGAGCACCAAAGAATTGATGCTTTCGAGCTGTGGTGTTGGAGAAGACTCTTCAGTGTCCTTGGACTACAAGAAGATCCAACCAGTCCATCCTAAAGGAGATCAGTCCTGGGTGTTCACTGGAAGGTCTGATATTGAAGTTGAAACTCCCAATACTTTGGCCACCTGATATGAAAAGATGACTCATTTGAAAAGACCCTGATTCTGAGAAAGATTAAATGCAGGAGGAGAAGGGGACGACAGAGGATGAGATGGCTGGATGGCATCATCACTCGATGAACATGAGTTTGGGTAGACTTTGGGAATTGGTGATGGACAGGGAGGCCTGGTGTGCTGTGGTTCACGGAGTCACAGAGAGTTGGACATGACTGAGCGACTGAACGGAACTGATTTGAATGACTGAATAAGTAAATGAAGAAACTACCCATGAAATCAGTCAAAATAACTTTGAAATAAATAATTATATCCCACCCGTATCATAGTTAATGTTGTCTGTATTACTGTAATTGCAATGTCATTGTTTTTCTTTACTATCAAAGTTTCATTTGTATAGCTCCCTTTTCCAGCTCTCCCTTTGCCTTCTTTCCTGCCTCAGGTAGGCATGTAGCTGAAATCTGAAATGTAACTTACTTGAAATGTAACATCATGAAAGCTTTTTAGCTTATTTGCATGTAGTCAGTGGCTTTTTACCTCAACAAAGAGAATTTTCATGGTTTTAATTTATTCCTAAATAAACATTGTTTCATTTGTTTTTATAAAATTGTATGAAAATTAAAGATAGGAAATATCTTAACCTGTCTTTAATGCATTATTTGAAGGCTGATTGTTTATATTTTCCTTAGTGCTTCCTCTGACACTGTGAAGATGTTATATTTACATTTACTTTTGAGTTCCTTCAGATTTTCAGATTTTGTATGTTTCCTTGATAGTCATTGGGAAAGAAGTTCTTAGAATCTGAGCTGCCAAAGAGAAATATGAAATAGATTTGAAGAGTATGCTATGCTCATACTTCCAAGACATTCTTAAGGAGGGGGCTTGCCTTTGACACTTATTTAAATATATTCTGTCTTACTTTATTTTCTCCTCATAGTTTTTCATTCTGTCCCTGTAGCCATTGCCTTACTTTTGTTCCTCAGTCACTGCTAATTTAGTGTTCCAAATTTGGCCTCCTTTTCTGGCTACTTTTTCCTAACTGCAGTTTTGTTAATAATGATCATTCTGGATGGGAGCACTCACAGAATGGCTTTGGAGGGACAGAATTGTAATCTTCAAGGTCCAAAAGGGATATCACCAAAGGCTACTCAAGACTTACAGACTCCTTTGTTTAGCTGGTTGCTTCAGAGTACAGCTGCTTTCCTGAGAATCATCAGAGTATCAAAAAAGATTAGAAGAAGATAAATGTCTAATGTGAACTGGTTGAAAAGACAAGACAGTCCATACATCTATAGTTATTGGTCAATGTGCATTTAATAGTGTGGTTATTTCAAAGGAAATGCAATGGAGGAAAATATTACATCTTGTATATAATTTTGGTACCAGGTTAATAGACTTCACTCAAGTTTGTTCTTTGCAAACTAAGATAGAATTGTATAGTTATTAAGAAGTTGGGAAGTTCTGTAGCTTCTGCTAGTCTATTCTGAGCTAAAAAGGATTTAGTGTACTATGATCTGAGTGTAATTTATAATTAAAGTTGATCCCCTATTACATGGATGGAGAAATTTCTGAGTTATCAAAACATTGTTTTAAAATCTATTTACTTCAAGTTTTTTTTTTACTATATTAATCAATCAAATATATATACTGAGCATTTACAATATCCCAGGTATTGTGTTATTTAATGAACATGTAAACAGTATAAGATAGATACTATGATTTTCCTCATTTTGCATGTGAGAAAACTTAGGCATATATGAATTCATTAATCTCTCCTAAGTTCATATGAGAAAGCATAACCAGGTTTTTGAAATAATTTTTTAAGTTTTATTTTAATTAACTTATATATTTAAATTTGAGGCTAGTTACATTGCAATATTGTAGTGGTTTTTGCCATACATTGACAAGAGTCAGCCATGGGTGTACAAGTGTTCCACATCTTGAACCCCCCTCCTGCCTCTCTCCCTACCCTGTGTCTCAGGGTCATCGCAGGGCACTTGCCCTGAGCACCCTGTCTCATGCATCGAACCTGAACTGGCGATCTGTTTCACATATGATAATATACATGTTTCAATGCTATTCTCTCAAATCAGCCCACCCTCGCCTTCTCCCACAGAGTCCAAAAGACTGTTCTATACATCTGTGCCTCTTTTTCTGTCTCACATATGGGGTCATCGTTACCATCTTTCTAAACCATATATATGAGTTAGTATACTGGATTGGTATTTTTCTTTCTGACTTGCTTCACTCTGTATAATAGGCTCCAGTTTCATCCAGATCATTAGAACTGATTCAAATGCATTCTTTTTAATGGCTGAGTAATATTCCATTGTGTATATATACCACAGCTTTTTTATCCATTCATCTGCAGATGGACATCTAGGTTGCTTCCATGTCCTGGCTATTGTAAACAGTGCTGCGATGAGCATTGGGGTACATGTGTCTTTTTTAATTCTGGTTTCCTCAGTGTGTATGCCCAGCAGTGGGATTGCTGGGTTATATGGCAGTTCTATTTCAAGTTTTTTAAGGAATCTCCACACTGTTCTCCATAGTGGCTATACTAGTTTGCATTCCCACCAACAGTGTAAGTGGGTTCCTTTTTCTCTGCACTCTTCTCCAGCATTTATTGTTTGTAGACTTTCTGATAGTACCCTTTCTGACTGGTGTGAGATGGTACCTCATTGTGGTTTTGATTTGCATTTCTCTGATAATGAATGATGTTGAGCATCTTTCCTGGTATTTGTTAGCCATCTGTATGTCTTCTTTGGAGAAATGTCTGTTTAGGTGTTTTGCCCATTTTTTGATTGGGTCGCTTATTTTTCTGGAATTGAGCTGTAAGAGTTGCTTGTATATTTTTGAGATCAATTATTTGTCAGTTGCTTCATTCGTTATTATTTTC
The DNA here is from genome assembly GCA_007570785.1 of Antilocapra americana. Classification (NCBI taxonomy): domain Eukaryota; kingdom Metazoa; phylum Chordata; class Mammalia; order Artiodactyla; family Antilocapridae; genus Antilocapra; species Antilocapra americana. Next base: position 9,956,656 of record ML662438.1, read on the forward strand.
TCCCATTCTGAAGGCTGTCTTTTCACCTTGCTTATAGTTTGCTTCATTATGCAAAAGATTTTAAGTTTTATTAGGTCCCATTTGTTTATTTTTACTTTTATTTTCATTACTTTGGGAGGTGGGTCGTAGAAGATCCTGCTGTGATTTATGTCATAGAGTGTTTTGCCTGTGGTTTCCTCTAGGACTTTTATAGTTTCTGATCTTACGTTTACATCTTTTTTCCATTTTGAGTTTATTTTTGTGTATGATGTTAGAAAGTGTTCTAGTTTCATTCTTTTACAAGTGGTTGACCAGTTTTCCTAGCACCACTTGTTGAAGAGATTGTCTTTTCTCCTTTGTATATTCTTGCCTCCTTTGTCAAAGATAAGGGGTCCAAGAATACATATGTTTGTCAAAGATAAGGTGTGGATTTATCTCTGGGCTTTCTATTTTCTGCCATTGATCTATATTTCTGTCTTTGTGCCAGTACCACACTGTCTTGATGAGTGTTGCTTTATAGTAGAGCCTGGAGTCAGGCAGGTTGATTCCTCCAGTCCCATTCTTTTTTCTCAAGATTGCTCTGGATATTCGAGGGTTTTTGTATTTCCATACAGGTTGTGAAATTATTTGTTATAGTTCTCTGAAAAATACCATTCATAGCTTGATAGGGATTGTGTTGAATCTATAGATTGCTTTGTGTAGTATACTCATTTTCACTATATTGATTCTTCCAATTGATGAACATGGTATATTTCTCCATCTATTTGTGTCATCTTTTATTTCTTTTGTCAGTTTTATAGTTTTCTATGTATAGGTCTTTTGTTTCTTTAGGTAGATTTATTCCTAAGTATTTTATTCTTTTAGTTGCAATGGAGAATGGAATTATTTTCTTAATTTCTCTTTCTGTTTTCTTATTGTTAGTGTATAGGAATGCAAGGGATTTCTGTGTGTTAATTTTATATCCTACAGCTTTACTATATTCATTGATTAACTTTAGTAATTTTCTGGTGGATTCTTTATGGCTTTCTATAAAGAGGATCATGTCATCTGCAAACAGTGAGAGTTTTACTTCTTTTCCAATCTGGATTCCTTCATAACCAGATTTTTTAAAAAGATGATATGGCTATTAAAATGTGTTGCTTTTATGAAGAATACATATCAGATATTTATTTTCCATTTTTAATTTTTAAGTCTCTGCTGCCTTGTAAATGATCATGGATCAATTTTGCTAATATGGGAACCACACTATTTTGTAGTTTTCTGTAAACATTCAAGCTTAATAAATGAATCAGATTTTTGGCTTTTATTATCAAGTAATAAAAGCCTTACTTAGCATTACAAGTTTTTTCACTTAATATTTTCTTACGTGTTATTGTCTTTAGACTTTTCCTAATTTTAATTGCTGTATCAGTACATGGGCTAATTGACCAGTAGGAACAAAATATGTTTAATGAGAAATAAGTAGTACAAGTTAATCAGTTCAGAGAAGGGAGATTACACTGGGTGGCAGCAGGCTTGAAACATATTAGAGAGGAAGTGAGGCTTGATTTTGATATTGAGGATAATAGGCAAGAGTGAGGTCCTCTGTTGGGATGAGTTATTGTAATATTCAGATAAATGTAAAATTTTAAAGCATTTCATGAAGTCAGTTTTAGCAGTCAGTATGAGTTTTATAGTTATATATTTATAAATATATTTATAATATATATATATAATATAATATATACAAATATATATATAATTATATAGTTATATTTTCCCTTATGTTCAGTTTTCTTAAGAGATTTGCCATCTGTAAATAATAATACTTTTTCTAAAAAATTTAATTATTCTCTTAAGTTCTGCTAAAAAGAGATTTAATGTTTTTAATTTTTAGAGTAAAAGAAGAAGAGATGATCAGGATCTGCAATTCAGGGAGATAGACTGGAATTGATTGGGGAGACTTTTTATAAACAGCTTAGTTGAAATATTTTTCACATATATATTTAAGGTGTGTCTGTGCCTAGGCTCTCAATCCTGTCCAATTCTTTACCACCCCATGGATTGTAGCCCGCCAGGCGCCTCTATCCATGAGATTCTCTAGGCAAGAGTACTGGAGTGGATTGCCATGTCCTCCTCCAGGTTATCTTCCCAACCCAGGGGTCAAACCGAGGACTCCTGCATTGCAGGCGAATTCGGATTCTTTACCATCTGAGCCACCAGGGCAGCCTATTCAAGGTATACTCATTGATGTTTTGATACGTGTATACATTGTGAAATAATCATGTAATCAAACCAAGTAACATACTTGTCACTTCTGCAGAGTTCAGTTCAGTTCAGTTGCTCACTCATGTCCAACTCTTTGCGACCCCATGAACTGCAGCATCCCAGGCTTCCCTGTCCATCACCAACTCCTGGAGCTTACTCGGACTAATGTCCATCAAGTTGGTGATATCATCCAACCATCTCATCCTGTGTCATCCCCTTCTCCTGCCTTCAAGTTATCATTGTTTATGTGTGTGCTGAGAAGATTCAAGTTAAGATGTATACTGTTTGAAAATCTCAAGGTTATAATACAGAATAGTTAACTATTATCACCGTAACATTAGACCTCTGGAACTTGTTGATCTTACGTTAGTGATACTTTGTACCTTATGATCAACATTTCCGTATTTTCTCCTTCCCACAGCCCCTGACAACCACCATCCTCTGCTTCTATAAATTTGACTATTTTATATCCTGTATTGTTCAGCTGTTAAGTCATGTCTGACTCTTTGCAACCCCATGGACTGTTGCATGCCAGGCTCGTCTATCTTCTGGAGTTAGCTCAAATTCATGTCCATTGAGTCAGTGATACTATCTAATCATCCCATCCTCAGCTACCCTCTAGTCATCCCATCCTCAGCTACCCTCTTCTGCTTTTGTCTTCAAAATTTCCCAGCATCAGGCTCTTTTCCAGTGAGTCAATTCTTTGCATCAGTGCCAAAAGTATTAGAGCTTCAGTGTTAGCAACAGTCCTTTCAATGAATATTCAGGGTTCATTTCCTTTAGGATTGAGTGGTTTTACATCCTTGCAGTTCAAGGGACTCACAATACTCTTATTTGGCACCACAATCCAGCAGCATCAATTCTTCAGCACTCAGCCTTCTTTATGGTCCAACTTTCACATCTGTACAGAGCTACTGGACAAAAACATAGGTTTGACTGCACACATCTTTATCTGCAAACTGATGTCTCTGCTTTTTAATATGCTGACTAGGTTTGTTATAGCTTGCTTTTCTAGGAGCAAGTGTCTTTTAATTCCATGGCCATAGCCACTATCCACAGTGACTTTTGAGCCAAAGGGGGAAAAAAAATCTGTTACCACTTCCACTTTTCACTTTTTATTTGAAATGAAGTAATGGGACCAGATGCCATAATCTTAGTTTCTTTAATGTTGAATTTTAAGCCATCTTTTTACTCTCTTCTTTCACCCCCGTCATGAAGCTCTTTAGTTTCTCATCACTTTCTGCCATTAGTGTGGTATTATCTGCATATCTGAGGTTGTTGATATTTCTCACAGAATATCTGAGGTTGGTTGTTGATATTTCTCCCAGCAATCTTGATTCCAGCTTGTGCTTCATCCAGCCTGGCACTTTGCATGATATATTCTGCATACAAATTAAATAAGCAGGCTGACAGTATACAGCTTTCTTGTACTGCTTTTCCCAAAACTACAGCAGTCAGTTGAACTAGTCATTTATTCCATGTCTGATTCTGTTACTTTTTGACCTGCATACAGTATTCTCAAGAGACATGTAAAGTGGCCTGGTACTTCCATCTGTTTAAGAATTTCCTACAGTGTGTTGTGATCCACACAGTCAAAAGCTTTAGCTAGGCAAGGAAGCAGAAGTAGATGTTTTTCTGGAACATCTTTGTTTTCTCCATGATTCAGCAAATGTTGGCAATTTGATCTCTGGTTCCTCTGCCTTTTCTAAACCGAGCTTGTACATCTGGACGTTGTTGGTTCACATACTGCTGAAGTCTAGCTTGAAAGATTTTGAGCATAACCTTACTAACATATGAAATAAGCAGTTGTATTGTAGTTTTAAGCGTCGAGTCCAGCTTGACAAGCAGAGTTTTCAAAAGAGTGATGTAGTGGGAGAATGAGAAACAAGACCCAAGAGTTCATTGAAAGGCAAGAATCAAGGGAGCAACACCATTCCAAGGTGAAGGTGCTGAAACTGAATCCAGGCCAGCTTCAGTATACTCTCAGCCATGAAGGAAGGAATGAATGTTCAGGGAGTTAAGCTATCACTCATGTGGGCTTCAGGGCAAAAGAACAAAGTGATAATTAACCACTGAGTAACTAAGAAGCAGTAATCAATATCAAATCAGTAACTAAGACTAATATTCTTTCTGTAGATTTTCCTCCAGATACGTATAACATGTGACTCTGAGATGCCAGTTGGGAAACAGTCTGGTGTCGCTTTTCCGACCCCAGGATCATATCTGGTTTTCAAGATGATAAACTTTTCCCTCTGGACTTGTTCCAAGAGTCTCATGCCTTATAGCATCCAGTTTATTAATAATTATAAATTCCTTTTGCGACTCTTGCCAAGGCCTGCTTCTCTTTTATTCTTCCTGTCTTTTTCGTTAACATTGTTTGTTATTGCCCTTCCTTGGAATTGGAATGGAAAATGAGATTTTCCAGTTGTGTAGCCACTGCTGAATTTTCCAGATCTGATGATGTTTTGAGTGCAGCCCTTTAGCAGCAGCATTTTTTATGCTTTTCAATAATTCAGCTGGAATTCCATCACATGAATTAGCTTTGTTCGTAGTAATGCTTCCTAAGGCCACTAAATTTCATGTTCCATGACATCTGGCTCTAGATGAATGACTATACCATCATGGCTTTCTGAGTTATTTTATATTCTATGTATAAGTAAAATTGTACAGGATTTCTGTTTCTTTGTCTTGCTTATTTTGCTCAACATAATATCCTCCTGCTTCACTCATGCTGTCACTATGTATCTCTTTATTCATCTATCCATGGAAGAACCTTTCATTGTTTACATGTCTTGACTATTATAAATAATACTGTAGTAAGCTTTGGAGTACAGATGTCTAATTTTGCAATACTGATTTCAGATCCTTTGGCTATATATACAGAAATGGGTTGATAAATCATACAGTGGTTCTACTTTTATTTATTTTTTGTTCTCTTCATTTTTTCTTTCTGCTTTTTATTTTGTTTTCTTTTTTTTCATAATGGACACCCTAATAGGTGAAGAAGTATCTCCTTGTGATTTTGATTTCTCTGAAGATTATATCTCTATGAAAATCCTGATGGCATTGTGTACAGAAATATAAAAAAATAATCCTAAAATCCATGTGGAAATAGAAAGGAATCCAAATCATCAAAATAATCTTTAGAATGAAGAATGAAATTGATCTTTTCATGCCCCCTGATTTTAAAATATATTACAAAGCTACAATAAAAAAAAATGGTACTGACATAAAGACGGGCATTTAGAGCATTGGAACAGAATATAGAGCCCAGAAATAACTCATATGTATACAGTCAATTCGGAGAAGGCAGTGGCACCCCACTCCAGTACTCTTGCCTGGAGGACCCCGTGGATGGAGGAGCCTAGAAGGCTGCAGTCCATGGGGTCGCTACAAGTCGGACATGACTGAGTGACTTCACTTTCACTTTTCACTTTCATACATTGGAAAAGGGAATGGCAACCCACTCCAGTGTTCTTGCCTGGAGAATACCAGGGACGGCAGAGCCTGGTGGGCTGCTATCTATGGGGTCGCACAGGGTTGGACACACCGAAGCAACTTAGCAGCAGCAGCATACAGTCAATTTGATCTTTGATAAAGGTGCTTAGAATACACAGTGGAGGAAGGATTATCTTTTTAATTATGTTTGGGAAATTGGATATCTGCCTGCAAAAGAATGAAGTTTCATTTATCTTATATGATATACAAAAATCAGCTCAAGATGAATGTAAGACTGAAAGCTAAGATCTGAAATTGAAAAATTCTTATATAAGGAAAACCTTCATGAAATTGGTCTTGGCAATGATTTTTTGGGTATAACCCCAAAAACACAGGCAATGAAAGCAAAAGTAAACAACTGGGAGTACATCAAACAAAGTTTTCTGCAGATTTGGTTACTATCTAAAATATATAAGGAACTCCTATAACTCAATAGCAAAGATGTAAATAATGCAATTGAAAATAAGAAAAGCACTTAGAAAACATTTCTCTAAAGAAAGTTTAAGTTGGCCACCAAGTGTGTGTAAAGATGCTGAACATCTGTAATAGACTTTTAATGTTGTGTGCTGTTGCTTGGATACAGCTCAGAGAAGTGGATACAAAGCATAATTAAATCATAAAACTTTTATTGCTTCCTTTTGTTAAATTGTTTTGCATTCATTTCATGTGAACTATCAAGTTTATTGACATGTATTGTTTATAGTCTTTCATTCTTATCCTTTTAGTGTCTTTGGTATCTGTAGTTATATGTTAACTTGTATTATCAATATTGGTTATAGTGTAGCTTCTCATTTTTATGCTCCATCTGGTTAGAGGTATGTCATCTTTATTGATCTTCCCAAGTTATACTTTTAATTTCATTGACTTTTCTAATTGTTTTCTGTTTGTTTTTTCTTATTTGTTATTTCCTCCTTTCAGACAGGTTTATTTTTAATTAAATTTGCTCACTTTTTCTATTTTCTTAAGGTGGAAACCAGTCTTTATTAATTCTTGTCTTTGAATCTAAGCATCTAAGCATTTATTATGTTACATTTTATAGTTGCCTTATTTTTGCATTTTGGTGCTCTTCATTTCTTTATGAAAGTGACTCAAATTTCAATTTTTTTTTGATACTTTTTGTGCTGAAAAATTTCCTTAGCATTATTGGAAACGGTTTTCTGGCATTTAAATCTTTCAATTTTTGTCTGAATATGTTTTCAATCCCCTTTTATTTTTAGAAGATGTTTTTACTCAGCATAAAGCAATGAATTAAATTGAGTTTCCTTTAGTGCTTTCAGCATATCCAAGATAGCACTGCACTGTCTTTATGTTCCTAATAGGTGTCCTCTGCAATCCCTACCTTTTGTCCTTCCATATGGTATATTCCACCCCACCTCCATCTCCCTCAGCCAACTTGTTTTCAGCATTTCCTCATTTTCTTTGATTTTCAACAGTTTGTCAGTGTGACCTCTAGATATTTGTGTGTTTCTAAAATTTTTTGTTTGTTCATTTTTCTCTCGTTACATTGTGATATCTGGTATTCTTAGACTGGTGTTTTTTGTTTCTTTGATTCTTGGCTGTGTTAAATTCTGGTCATTATCTGTTCATATATTTCTTTTGCCTCTTTGCTTTTCTCCTTTTGAGACCCCAGTTTCATATATACTAGATAGAGCATTTGATGTTGTCTCATAACTTATGATGGAGAAGGCAATGGCAACCCACTCCAGTACTCTTGCTTGGAAAACCCCATGGATGGAGGAGCCTGGTAGGCTGCCGTCCATGGAGTACCAAAGAGTAAGACATGACTGAGTGACTAAGTTTTTCAGTTTCATAAAGCATAGTGCTTGGGTGAGTAAGGTCTCAGAAAATGTTACTATCAATAAAAGTATTCCAAATGGATAAATTAAATATGGAATAAATATGGTTACTTTTGCTATTCCTATTACTACAAGCAATAATAATAAAAATGGGGATTTAGGAGGTTTTGATTGCACTCTAATGTCAGTAACTGCATGTGTGCTCAGTCATATCTGATTCTTTGTGGCCTCATGGACTGTAGCCCACCAGGTTACTCTCTCCATGGCAGTTTTCAGGCAAGAATACTGGAGTGGATTGACTTTAAAATTTAAAAAAATAAATTATTTGTATTTAGCTTTTGGGCTTCCCTGGTGACTCAGACATTGAAGAATCTGCCTGCAATGCGGGAGACTCAGATTAAGTCCCTGGGTCAGGAAAATCCTGTGGAGAAGGAAATGGCAACCCATTCCAGTATTCTTGCCTGGATAATTCCATGGACAGAAGAGCCTGGTGTGCTTACAGTCCATGGGGTTGCAAAGAGTTGGACATGACTGAAGCTGGTTCATAGAATATATATTTTATTTATTTCTTTAAAAAAATTATTTGTTTCCTTTTACAACAAGTCATCTGGATATAGAAAGAATAATAGAAATGAGTTATTTTAATGAAAATCACTTTAAAACTTTGCTGACCAATGATTTTAAAAGGATCTTGAAGTTGAAGTCTTTGTTTTTGAGATAATAATTCCATAGTAGACTTTTCCCATTTTTCCCTTGCTCCTTTCACAATTGGCATTAGGGATATGAGAAAAAGGCTTGTATGACATTGAACCATTCAGAAAAAGGAAGAACTCCTACAATGTTCCTCAAACTAGTCCTCAGGTAAAAACATGGATTTAGTAAGGAGAAACTTAATTGAAAGGAGTGTTGTATTGGTGCAGGGATGCGCTTGTGTTAGGGGCAGGGGACTATTGCAATATGGAAAATCTACAAGTAAATCTACAGGTATATCAAATGGCATCAGAAAAGAGCTTTTCTTTGGCAAGGAGGAGAATGTAGGCTAGAAATAACTGGATTTGGAGAAATGGGATGAGTGGTAGTGTGATAGGACAGTTGATCAGTGAGTATTTTTCCCTGAGGTTAGCCAGTTCTCAAGAGAGACTGTGAAGAAGGAGTTTTTCAATATTGCGGTGTTGGGTAAACACCCAGGAACCTAGGGAAGGAAACATACCTGACTAAAGTTTGGTCAAGTTAGTGGGGATTTTGTCCAGATTGTTCAGCGGGGGTGAACAGTTTACCTAATAATTTAGGAGGTAAAGAATAAGAATTTCAAGTGTCTTTGTCTGCCCTTGTCATGGGTACATAGAGGTTCACCAATGAATCTTACATGGGTTTCCCCTGTGGCACCAGTGGTAAAGAATCTGCCTGCCAGTGAAGGAGATGCAAGAGACACGGGTTCGCTCCCTGAGTTAGGAAGATCCCTTGGAGTAGGAAATGATACCTTACTCCAGTATTCTTGCCTGGAAAATTTCATGGTTGGAGGAACCTGGTGGGCTACAGTCCAGTCCATGGGTCCATAAAGAGTTGGACCCAGCTGAGCTACTGAACACACAGCAACACATGAATCTTCTCTAAGTCTTTCAAGGAAAAGTGGTTCTTTGTAGTTACCCATTTCTGGGAAAAAGATTGTGTATGACAAGTGCCTCAGCCACAGAGGATTATAAATCAGATGGGCCAATGATTATCTCAACTTACATACCACCAAGGAACTGAAGGGTTCAAACCAGAAAAACTGGCTGCCTGACCTTTCTTATTATACTCTACCAATACATCATGAACCAAAGTGTTGGTGCTAGTTTACCCTATGCCATAATTTTTCCCACAGTGTGAGTTTTGGAATGGTGAATATATTCCTTTTGTTTTTCATTCTGTTTTATTTCCTCCAGTTTTATTGATATAGTTGGCATATAACATTATACTAGTTTAAAGTATACAGTGTAATAATTTGATATATGTAGCATATATTGTGGAATGGTTATCACAAGTAAATTATTTAAATCACAGTTACTCATTAAAATATTTTTCTCTGCATGTTAATAATTCAAAACATGTCAGAAACATTATTAGATCCATCAAAAGCATATTCAGACACTCACTAGTTACTCACAGTTTCAGTTTCATGAAAGTCTTTCTCAAAATTGTTGGTTCATTTTGATTGGCACAGATGAGTATATCCATGTATAACAGTAGAAATATAACTGTTATTGGAGGGATGGAATTATGTTTTTAATTAAACACTGATGAAATAAAACATTTAATTTATTTATCATTGAAAGTAAATGATTTCTCATGAAATAAAAGATGAATGTCCTAATCAATTTATTAAAATTTAAAAATTGAAGAAGGCAATGTTTGTAGAAGATACTTCTGTGTCTGAGAAATGTTTCAAATAATACAATTGAAAAAATATTTTCCCAAAATTAGTCTCCAAGGTCACTGTTTTTAAATAATTTATTTGATTGTGATTTTGCTGAGGAAAAATTTTATCTGGGAGCTAAGAATTCTCATGGTCATGTTTTATAACAACAGGTCATGTCATTGTGTCATTAAAGTTCTTTGACTCTGTGTTCTCTTTCTAGTATAAATTGATGAGATAGTGCATATATGGAAATTTATTCTGCCTGTTTGTAGCCATCATCATATTCAGAATTAAAAGATGCATTTGTATGGTGTGAGTTGTAAAGGATGGCAGCAGATCAGAATTAATTAGGAATGTACACATAAGAATAAAGTTAGATGTACAAATTTTAGATGTCTTCATCGGTGGTTTGTGAAAATCGGAATTCTAGCTTTCTTATATACTTATTTCTATTCATTTCATAAGCCACTACACAGCATTGTGATCCAATCAGTTTAGTGTATTTATCTTAAGTCTTTATTAGAATTACAAATGCACACATGCTTTATTCAGGTGGACAGCATGCTGAAGTCAATAGATTTCCAAGGTGATTTAGACTCTGAATAATTATTTCATTGGTTTATTGAGCTCCCATCAATTAAAGACAATTACTATATCATACTGAAAAAGTCATGTTGAATAATTGTTATAGCACATTCATTAACTTGGGAAAACTGAAATGTTGATTCTAAATCAATATTATTAACACTAAATTACTATGTACTCATCCTTTTTTGTGACAAAAGTCCATATAGTAAAAAACCATATAGACTATGGTTTTTCCAGTAGTCATGTATGGATGTTAGTGTTGGACCATAAAGCACTGAAGAATGCACTGATGCTTCTGAACCTTGTTGTTGGAGAAGACTCTTGAGAGTCGCTTGGACGGCAAGGAGATCCAACCAGTCAATCCTAAAAGAAATCAGTATGGAATAATCATTGTTTGGCCACTTGATGCAAAGAACTGACTCATTGGAAAAGACCCTGCTGTTGGGAATGACTGAAGGTGGGAGGAGAACAGCATGACAGAGGATGAGATGATTGGATGGCATCACCGACTAGATGCACACAAGTTTGAGGAAGCTCTGGTAGTTGGTGATGGACAGACAGGGAAGCCTGGCATGCTGCAGGCCATGGGGTCACAAAGAGTTGAACACGACTGAGCAACTCACCTGATCTGAACACTTATACTGAAACCCAGTATAAGATTCTATATGGAACAGTCTCTTCTTAGCATGGCGTTTATGGAAATTTCAAAGGAGGTAGTTACTCCAAAGTTTCTATTAAAAGTATTTTGGGATCTTCATGCCATCTTGATTTTCTTCACATTATCGCTATTAATCTTAAAAAGTCTATAAAGAACATATTCAAATACTAATGAATGATTTTTATTTTGCATCATTAATTAACCATAAGTGTCTTAAATGAATAATAAATCCATGCAATTGAAACTCAAAATCCATTACCTTACCTAAGAGTAAAAGCAAAAATAGATTAGAAAGGAAGAGGAGAAATATCTGGAGTAGAAGTTGATCAGCTAGTGTTTCCCTTATTTACTTTATCTTCCTTTACTTATCTCTCTTCCCTACTGGATAGTAAGCAACTTATAATAGGGCAGATTCTGGGTCTTGTGCATGATTACATGTTAGGCACCTGGCCTTTTCCCTTGATATATTAGCTCAACAAATATTTGCTATATCACTATTCTGAAAATAGTCAGTGGCTGACTGAAACACTTATTTGTCAACTTCTTGAAAGGGAGTTTTGTGACTGAAAGATCAACCACAAGTGTATATACTCATCTTGCGTTAGTAGCATCTTGATTACATAATATATTGTATTCCATTTCTGTAGATTCTAAAAGCACTAGTCCTGCTTTTCTTGCTGTAGGTTAATGCTCTTATTTTCTGCTATAACTACATACTCCCCAAGTGTAACATGAGCCTTCTAGTGTCCTTTGCTCATAGCAATCTGCTCAGTTCAGTTCACATAAAAATTGTTTTACAGTCAGAAATTAAAAACTAGTATCACTACCAAAAGCAGTGAGTGTTTACTCCATTCTCTTTTCTTACCATTTGACAATGGTGCTATCACTGCTGAAATTTCTTATTATATTGAATTTTAATTTCTCATTGTCATGTTTTACACATTTTTCTTGATCAAGACACTGTTTTTTACATAGGTGGAATTTCTTAAATAAATTTTGATTACCTTTTATGTTATTCCCTTCTGTGAGCCTATTTCTGTTCTCTTTGTATTTTCCCTAAGTTTTAGATATTTTAGAGAATACAATCTCAGCTATGTTTCCATGTTTAATGCTTAATCACATAATTATTCTAATCCTTTAAACCTTTGATTAGAAGACAAGAATATGGTCTCTTTTGCTGGATCTGTCTATGTGTATGTAATGTGTATGTTGACATGATGTCAAGACAAGAGCACTTCATTTTCAACATTCTACACATTCACTGTGTGTATTAATTGTTCTATGATTTATTCAGAGGATGTTAAGGACACTGCAATTTCTAACCCTTTATTTTGTCATTGTATAGAGCACTGTTTGGTCATGTGCATTAAAGAGCTAAGTCAACGTGATTTTTAGATTAATTTAGTAATACTGTTTTCAAATGAGGCATTGCATATTTTTCTTAATTTTGCAAAAAAATATATAAAGGTGAATAAAGAGATCTTCTATGAAATGTTCTTGCCTTGAAGTCAGCATAGTCCCAGAATCTGAATCTCTAGTTATTTATTGGCTTGATAATTTAAAAATAGTTTATAGCTTTTCCTGTCTTGAAAGGCTTATGTACATTCACCAGGACCAGGTGGAATTTATAACGATGATTTCTCCTTAAGACAAATCTTACAAAGACTTTGAATATAAAAATGGACTTTATTAAACTTGCTGGTTTCCAATAAGCATATTCTAGAAAGACTCTAATGAACTGTCTGTCAGGAGCAGTTCTCTTCCTTGGCTATTATAACTTGGTTGTAATCTCTGACATTAGAGAGTTCTCTGATAGTAAAGTAATCCCAAGAATTAAACCCACCTCAGTGGTAATTAGCAACAATTGGGGCCAAATGTTTGAATAAAGTGGGTTTTATTTTATAATCAGTGTGCTTATATTATAGTGTGCTTGCCTGCATGTGTAGTCACTTCAGTCATGTCTGACTCTGTGATCCTATAGACTGTAGCCCACCAGTCTCCTTTCTTCACACGATTTTCCAGGCAAGAATACTGAGGTGGGTTATAACAAGGTAGGAAACTGGGTAAATATATCCTAGCATGAATCATTGAGCATTTGAGTGAGGATTATTTCCTAATGACCACTGTTTAGAATGCTGACATTCAGAGTGTGCTGTCAGATACTCCTGAGTACAGAACAGGAGCACATTTTTGTATCCACAAAGCTTCTGTCTAATTTCAGCCCATTTTTGTATATGATCTGAGGCACAAACATTACAGTGCTGCTTTGGTGAATAGTGGTACCACTCTAAACCTAGAATATGAAGCTTAAAGGCTTCTTGAGACCAACAAATTCTTAAATGATTCGTGACATAATAAGTAGTAAGGAGTCATACATGGAATCCTGTGACATGAATATAATTGTCAAAAATGACCTTAATGGAACAATGTTTGGGGAAAAATTGAATATAAATTTTTAAGAGTTGATGTTACTGTTTTTCCATGGAGAAAAAGTAATGTAATTCAAAATTTAATATCACATTTGAATGATTTGACCTTTTTTAGAATCTAATAAACTTTAACTGTTTCCAAAGCAGATAACCAGAAGTAATACACAAAGTAGCCAATTAAATATTTTTCCCCAAATTGAAGCATTTGCAAGAAAACATCACCTATACTGATTTAGTCTCACATATCTAGGTTAAATATAAGCACAGTATAATTTGAAGACAGCTTCCCTGGTGGCACAGAGGGTAAAGAATCTGCATGCAGTGCGAGAGACCTGGTTTCAGTCTCCTGGGTAAGGAAGATACTCTGGAGAAGGGAATGACTACCCACTCCAGTATTCTTGCCTGGAGAATTCCATGGATAGGGGAGCCTGGTGGGCTACAGTCCATGGGTTTGCAGAGGCAGACGTGACTGACTGACTAATACACACACACACACACACACACACACACACACACACACACAAGATTTGAAGAATCTATAGGAAATAGAGAGGTAGACCAAAAAAAAAAAAAATGTGTTAACTCTTTGTATTTCTACTACTTAACTCAATTTGTAATATCTTCTTTCTTCTCTTGTCTTCCCTTCCCTTCCCTTCCCTCCTCTCCCCCAGCCTTCCTTTTCCTTTTTTCTTCCTTTCTTTTGGACAGTTTTGTCCAAGAGCCAAATGTCTCTGTTGTATCCCTTGTGAGATTGAAAATTCTCTGAAAACAATCAAACTTACTAGGAGATTGTCTCATAATTACTTTATCTCACCAATGATTTCCTTCCAGGTTAACCTTTATTTTGTTCATGTGCACATATATTTGTGTCTTTGGACCTTATTTTTTTTTGTTTTGGAGAAAGAGTTTTTGAAATTTTATTTTTTTCTTTTCTTTAATCCTGGGTAGTCGACCAGCTTTTTCTAGGAAATAAGATTAGTTTTTATACACTTGTTACATGTGTATCAGAAGATATTTTATTCATTGAGCATCAGATATAGGATCATTAGAATTAATTAATAGGATGAAGACATGGAAAAATGTAAATGTATTATTTTACTTGTTACATCAGAAAATAATACTGATTTTGTTGATTATCATAACAAAATCATTGAACAGGTTCTATGAGTTAGTATTATCTCATCTAATCTTCACAAAGGAAGACTTGTTAAGGGTTACCAAGATACAGAGATATCAAGTGCCAGAGTAAAGTGTGAGACTGCTTGTATAATTGCTGGTACTCATAAGCACTGGACTAAAATGATTTTGTTATATATGAATTATAAAATATGTATTTTAACAGTAATTTTGTTTGATTTTATGCATTTTACATTTATGGATCATATCAGTAATATTTCTAATGTTACTAGAAAAAGGACTATGCACATAATAGATACTTAATGCATATTTTAAACAAGGAAAGTTACTAGTAAAAGTTATTCAACATTTAATATCACATTCTGCAATAATATTGCTTGATTAGATAAGTACAACATTAATTTTATGATAATTTTCATATATTTGGCTTAGGATGAACACAAAGTAAATGCTATAATAGAAGAAATAAGTAACAAGTATCAAACTCCTTTCACACATACAGAAAGTGTGAATAGTATTTAAAAATCACTTCTGGTAGTAGAGCAATGAGAGCATTCATGTGAAACCTATTTCATTTTAGAATGTGTTTCTAGTCAAGCAAAACCAGAATTTTCCCCAGAAGAGACTGTCTACATCAAAGAAACTGTTTCTTCCTTCAGATTCTGAAGCCACAAAAATATTTAGAACACAAACTCTCTGTGTCTATATAACTTTCCCACTAGGTTTATTCTGAGTATCTGATTACTGTTTATTGGGGAAAAAATCCTTCTCAGAATATATAGGTAGCTGCTATCTTAGATGTGGATATCAATCAACATGGATAACAGCAGCATACTTTCCCAATTGTACAATGAAAGAAATAAGGTGGGGTACATCTAGTTTAAAAATAGATGATCAAAGAATTTTAGGTGCCTGAGAGGGTTTCAGGCAAAGAGGTTGATAATTTTACTACCTATTGAGAAAATTAGAGGGACTGGCATGAAATGTTGGGTACTTACACAAGAATTAAGTGACCTCCCTAAAATGTAGGCAAGAATGAATGAGATCAAGGTCCACAGACATCAATCATGCATCTGAATGAGAGGTTCCACCAGGTTCATGTATCATTTAAAGTGGTTTTTATTGCTTAGTATTTATACTATATAATGTAAAGAGACCTGTTCAAGACAGGGGGATATCAAGGAGATATTTCATGCAAGGATGGGCATTAGGAAGGACAAAAATTGTAACGACCTAACAGAAGTAGAGGAGATTAAGAAGAGGTGGCAAGCAATGGGAATTTGCTGTATGGCTCAGGAAACTCAAACAGGGGTCCTGTATCATCTGAGAGGGGTGGGATGGGGGAGGGAGATGGAAGGGACGTTCAAAAGGGAGGGGATATATATATATCTATGGCTGATTTATTTGAGGTTTGACAGAAAGCAACAAAATTCTGCAAAGCAATTATCCTTCAACTAAAAAAATTGAAAGTAAAAAAACAAAAAGAGGTGGTATGAATACATAGAATCATACAAAGAATATGTACAATCCATACAAAGAGCCAGAAATCCTGGAGTGTGAAGTCAAGTGGGCCATAGGAAGCATTACTAAGAACAAAGCTAGTAGATGTCTGGAATTCCAGCTGAGGTATTTTAAATCCTAAAAGATGATATTGTTAAAGTGCTGCACTCCATATGCCAGAAAATTTGAAAAACTCAAGAGTGGCCACAGGACTGGAAAAAGTCAGTTTCCATTCCAATACCAAAGAAGGGTGATGCCAAAGAATGTTCGAACAACTGTGCTCTCATTTCACATGCTAGCAAGGTATTGCTCAAAATCCTTCAAGCTAGGCTTCAGCATTATCTGAACCAAAATATCCAAGAGGGTTTTGACGAGGCAGAGGAACCAGAGATCAAATTACCAACATTCATTGTATCATAAAAAAAGCAATAGAATTCTGTAAAAACATATACTTCTGTTTCATTGCCTATGCTAAAGCCATTGTGTAGATCAAAACAAACTGTGGAAAACTCTTAAAGAGATGAGAGTACCATATCACTTTACGTGTCTCCTAAAAAACCTGTACGCAGATCAGGTAACAGCTGTTACTTAGAATTGAACAAGAAACAATGGACTAGTTCAAAATTGGGAAAGGAGTACAACAAGGCTGTATATTGTCACTTGCTTATTTAACTTATTTGCAGAGTACGTCATGCAAAATGCCAGGCTCGATGACTCACAAGCAGGAATCAAGATTGCTGGGAGAAATATCAACAACCTCAGATGTGTAGATGATATCACTCTAATAGCAGAAAATGATAAACTAAAGAGCTTCATGATGAGGGTGAAAGAGGAAAGTGAAAAAGCTAGCTTGATGTCAACATTAAAAACCTAAGATCATGGGATCTTGTCTCATAAGTAAGCTTATTTCAGTCACTCAGTCATGTCTGACTCTTTGCGACCCCATGGACTACAGCATGCCAGGATTCCCTGTTCATCACCAACTCCCAAAGTTTACTCAAAAACTCATGTCCATTGAGTCAGTGATGCCATCCATCTGTCATCTCCTTCTCCTCCCGCCTTCAGTCTTTCCCAGCATCGGGGTCTTTTCCAGTGAGTCAGTTATTTGCATCAGGTGGCCAAAGTATTGTAGTTTCAGCTTCAGCAACAGTACTTCCAATGAATATTCAGGACTGATTTCCATTAGGATGGACTGCTTGGATCTTCTTGCAGTCCAAGGGACTCTCAAGAGCCTTCTGAAACACCACAGTTCAAAAGCATCCATTCTTCAGTGCTCAGCTTACTTTATATTCCAACTCTCACATCCATATGTGACTACTGGAAAAACCATAGTTTTGACTAGATGGACCTTTGTTGGCAAATTAATGTCTCTGCTTTTTAATTTGCTGTCTAGGTTGATCATAACCTTCCTTCCAAGGAGTAAGCATCTTTTAATTTCATGGCTGCAGTCACCATCTGCAGTTACTTTGGAGCCCCCAAAATAAAGTCTTTTGACTGTTTCCACTGTTTCCCCATCTATTTGCCATGAAGTTATATGACCAGATGCCATGATCTCAGTTTTCTGAATGTTGAGATTTAAGCCTACTTTTTCACTCTCTTCTTTCACTTTCATCAAGAGGCTGTCTAGTTCTTCTTCACTTTCTGCCATAGTGGTGGTGACTTCTGCATAACTGAGTTTATTGATATTTCTCCCAGCAAATTTGATTCCAGCTTGTGCTTCATCCAGCCCAGTGTTTCTCATGATGTACTCTGCATGTAAGTTAAATAAGCAGGGTGACAATATACAGCCTTAATATACTCCATCCCCTGTTTGAATCCTTTCTGTTGTTCAGTGTCCAGTTCTAACTGTTTCTTTCTGACCTGAATACAGAGTTCTCAAGAGGCAGGTCGGGTGGTCTGCTATTCCCATCTCTTTCAGAATTTTTCGCAGTTTGTTGTGATCTACACAGTCAAAGGCTTTGGCATAGTTAATAAAGCAGAAATAAAAGTTTTTCTGGAACTCTCTTACTTTTTTGATGATACAACGGATGTTGTCAATTTAATCTCTGGTTCCTCTGCCTTTTCTAAATCCAGCTTGAACATCTGGAAGTTAGCGGCTCACATACTGTTGAAGCCTGGCATGGAGAATTTTGAGGATTACTTTACTAGTGTGTGAGATGAATTTAATTGTGCAGTAGTTTGAACATTTTTTGGCATTGCCTTTCTTTGGGATTGGAATGAAAACTGACCTTTTCCAGTTCTGTGAACATGGCTGCATTTTTCAGATTTGCTGGCATATTGAGTATAGCACTTTCACAGCATCATCTTTTCAGATTTGAAATAGTTCAACTGGAATTCCATCACCTCCACTAGCTTTGTTTGTAGTGCTGCTTCCTAAGGCTCATTTGACTTCACATTCCAGGATGTCTGGTTCTAGGTGAGTGATCACACTATCATGATTATCTTATTCTGAAGATCTTTTTTATACAGTTCTTCTGTGTATTCTTGCCACCTCTTCTTTATATATTCTGCTTCTGTTAGAATTTTTGTCTCTTATTTTTTCTATTTTTGCAAGAAATGTTCCCTTGGTATCTCTAATTTTCTTGAAGAGATCTCTAGTCTTTCCCATACTATTGTTTTCCTCTATTCCTTTGCACTGATTACTGAGGAAGGCTTTCTTATCTCTCTTTGCTCCTTTCTCCTGGGTCCTGTTGTGCACAAGGGTCTGTTTGTGCCCTCTAAGAGACTATTTCCTAGTCCTGTGTAAGTTCTGGCAGCTCTATGGTAGGGTTAATGGCGACCTCCTCCAAGAGGGTTTATGCCATACCCAAGTCTGCTGCACCCAAAGCCCCTTCCCCTGTGGCAGTCCACTGCTGACCCATATCTCCACAGGAGACATTCACACAGAGTTCTGTCTCAGTTTCTGTGTGGTTTCTGGGTCCTGGTGAGCACAAGGTTTTTTTTAAGCCCTCTGAGCCCTTGTCTCATCACTTCATAGAAAATAGAGGGGAGAAGTGGAAGCAGTGATAGATTTTCTTTTCTCGGGCTCCAAAATCACTGCAGATAGTGACTGAAGTCATGAAATTAAAAGACACTTGCTCCTTGGAAAGAGTTATTACAGAACTAGACAGCAGAGACTTTACTTTATGGACAGGACTGCAAGGAGATTAAACCAGTCAATCCTAAAGGAAATCAACCCCGAATATTCATTGGAAAGATTGATGCTGAGGTTGATGCTCCACTACTTTGGTTTCCTGATGCAAAGAGCTGATTGATTTGAAACGACCCTGATGCTGGGAAAGACTGAAGGAAAAAGAAGAGGATGACAGAGAATAAGATGGTTAGATAGCTTCATTAACTCAATAAATGTGAATCTGAGCAAACTCTGGGAGATAGTGAAGGACCGAGGAGCCTGATGTGCTGCAGTCCATGTGGTCGCAAAGAGTCAGACAGGACTTAGTGACTGAACAATGAAACAATAGTAAAATAAGACGTTATAAAATTTAGTAACTCTTATAGAGTTAATTATAAGTTAAAAGAAAACTAATTATGTAGAATGGTTATTTTTTGACCTGAGCACTTCCTAGTAGGTGGGTAAGATTTTGAGAGGAAGGAACTTCAGAACACACAGGTTTCTGATAAGGTTGGAAAGAATTTTAGATAGTTCTTGGCTTCATGACATATGCAACTACACCTAGACTTGCTAACTTTCTGAAACAACTTTGAGTCGTCATTATGGCTAAATGAACTAAAGAAGATTTTAAAGAAATATATATAAATGAATTTTTTTCCCTCAAGACTGTGAGGAAGTACTAGTCCTTCAACAAACATTACTCTGTATCAAATACATTTTTTTCAGATTACTGAATGTATAATGCCATATCCTTTAAATTAATATTGAACATTTTGAAAACAAATCTTTACAAAGTACATTGCATGTTTTTATTCCCTTTCACCAACTGATACTAATAATATTTGAAATGACTCGCACTCATTGAATTTATGCACATATTCCTTTTGCCTTTTATTCTTTCTTTCTGGATGTCTGCAGTCACTGCTTCTGATACATGATGACCCTCCTAGTTTTACCCCTCCTTTGAATATTTTAAATCTGCTGGGATCTGAAAAAGCAGACTATCCAATTTCTTACATCTTGTTTAAATGAACAGTACGAAGGTCTGAGAGAATATTTAGTCTTTGCTTTAAGTAAAATGGACTTCATACATCACACTTCAAGTAAAAGTTGGACAATCATCACTAAAACTATAAAGGAAACTCGAGCAGTACATTGAAAGAAGAAAAGTTTGAATTCAGGCCATTTTAGGTATTCTTTCCAGAGAGATTTCATAGACTCTTTTTTTTTTTTTTTTGATCTTCCATATTTCCAACCATGTGATTTTTTTTTATTTATTATTTTTTTAATTGTTTTTGCCATACATTGTCATGATATCACCATGGGTTTACATATGCTTCCCCTCCGGAACCCCCCTCCCTCTTCCCTCCCCCCCACCGGGGAAATCTCGCTGCACCAGCCCCGAGCATCAGTCCTGGGCTGGCGATTGATTAGACATATGAAAATTAACATGCTTCAATGCCCTTCTCCCATATCATCCCACCCTTACCCTCATCCACAAAGTCCACAACCATGTGATTTTTGTTAATTAAAACTATTGGAGTTAGTTTTTAGAGGTCTTACATCATAGAGCATATGACTAAAGTGAAGGATGATATTATCACTTAAATTGGGATATTTTGAGAATGAAAGAGTTCTATAAATACTTTTGTTAGGACAGTAAATATGAACTGAATCTTTCCATGGCTAGTTGGACTGGAGATGTGGTCATCCAACTTAAGTGATATGTAATGTACAAAAGTTCTTCAGGTATAATTTTTAAATAAACTAAAAACATTTTTATTTAGTTCTGTCATTTTTAAAAGTTATATATATATATATATATATATATATATATATATATATATATGTATATTTTTAATTTTCAGCATCAAACACATTTATCTCTGGTTCCCTAAAACTGGTGCAGCAGGAAGCAAATAGTTACTATTGCATTTCCCCTTTTATATTTCTGCCTTATTGTTCTATAAAGAAGTCACAGATCCTTGTTCAGACCTTCCTTTACAACTTAATTTTAGTCTTCTTTTACATATTGTAGAAATAGTTTGAGGTGATAAAAACAAATAGAATTTTTTTTTCCTAGGGAAAAAATAATCTCTGAGTCTTTGTTGTCTACCTTAATACTTCAAGATAGTTCCAAGGCTTCTTTGAAGGCTTCAAAAAAGGTTGTGAGAATCCCACTTAGTAGGTGCCAACACATATTTAGCAGGTGGTGTCTAATTTTCATTTTAATGAAGCTAATGCTTTCAGAGTGGGAAAACATAAGGTTTTACCATCTGTGTGTATCCTATTTAGTTTACCCAGGTTGGAGAAATCCAAAAGAAGGTCTATGAAACAAAAAGCTAGATGTTGTTCAACAACAGGCTTAACTACATGAAAGCACTACTATTTTATTTACTTATCTATTTATTTATTTGAAATATAGTTGAATTATAATATTAATTTCTTGTATACAACATAATGATTCAACTTGTTTGTAGATAATGTTCCATTTAAAGTTACTGCATAATAATGGTTGTATTTTCTTTTGCTGTACAGTGTATCATTTATGCTTCTGTAAAATAGAGAAGCACTTCTATTTTAAATGCTATATATATATATATGTGTGTGTGTGTGTGTGTATGCATGTGTATATATTTGTGTGTGTGTGTGTGTGTAAGGAGATTCTAAAGGTTAATAATTAGCCTAAAATTTTCCTTAAATTATATCTTCACAATTCAGATCTGATCATATTTTAAAGCATTACTTAAGAAAATTTTTTGAAATATGATTTTAATGTAAGACATTTTAAAATTTAGCTGATAATTTCATCAGAACAGAAGTGGGGAATCTGAAAGTTACAAATATTTTTAACCTTTTCCTCTATTACAAGTCATCACAGATTACTTTCCTACACAATCCTTGGTTTCAAATTTTGTTCTCATACACATTTAAACTCCCTATTTATTTCTGTTTTATTACTTGCAAAATTTAAGTACCTGTCATCTTTATGGTGGTATGTAAATTTTAACAAATGTAAATTTTTTATGAAAAAGGATTATGCTATATGTTTGTTTTTTATTTCTGGAAATGAAATATTCTCATTAGTTTTTAAGTCACTTCCTAAATCTTAAGCTATATAAGTAATAAATACAACTGCAAAACTGAACAGTTACTACATGCTTAAAAAAATTAGGGTATCATGAGCTCAATGAGGATGAAAAACTGGTCTAAAAGAAGGTAAATATTTTATGACTCAAGATGAAATGAGATGCAGAGAAAATGAAGGAAGACAGTTAGAAGGAGGTGTATGTGTCAGGGTGGGAGGGACATATTTATTAATTATAGGTAAGATTGAAGTGATATGGAAGAAAAAATACACATTGCATGAATGATTTAGTTATACTTGCTTTTCAGTAGTCTTTTAGGGTTGTATAGAAATATAATATTGTTGAAAACTGAGAACTAGCATTGTTAAATGAGTCAAAGTCAACTCACAATTGATTGCAAAGCAGAACAAATTCCAGGAGCCTATTAGAAGAAAGCACCACACTTCATGTGCATTAAAGGGCACTTACATGTACGAATTATGCTTAAATAACAAAGATAATAAAACTTATTATGAAAAAGAAATTTTCTAAACAAATGAAAATAATAAAATAATAATATTAGAAAATAATTTTCTTTTCAAAATAATTTCCTCAGTTTTTCATTTTCAGAAAGATGCTTGGGCTTGCTTGGTTGTTCAGTGATTAAGAATCCACATTACAATACAGGGGGCAACAGTGATATTCTTGGTCCAGGAAGATCTTGCATGCCCCAGGGCAACTAAGCCCACGTGCCACAACTGTGGAACCTGTGCTTTGGAGCCCAAGAGCCACAACTAGTGAGCTTGAGTGCTGCAGCCACTGAAGCCCACATGCCTAGAGCCTGTGCTCTGCAACTAGAGATTAGCCCCAGCTCTCCACAGTTAGAGAAAGCCTATGCATAGCAACAAAGACCCAGCGCAACAAAGCATAAATAAATAAATATTAAATCAAGAAAGATGCTCTAGTGGATTTAACCAATTTCAAAGTTATTAACTAAAGAATACATTGGTCAGGAATAAATAAAACATGACAAAATTAAAAGAAACTTAAATTTTGAATCTATTAGGCACAAATTTAAAACATCTCTGATAGTATTGTGCAAATTAATTGGGAAGCTTAATCAAATAGACATGCAGCTGATGTTGTTTGTTCACTAAGCCTTGTGCTACTCTTTGCGGCCACATGAACTGCAGCACACCAGGCCTGTGTCCTTCACTGTCGCTCTCAGTTAGCTCAATTTCATGTCCATTTAGTTGATGTTGCTGTATAACTGTCTCATCCTCTGCCTCCCCTTTTTCTTTTTGCCTCAGTTTTCCTCAGCATCAGGTTCTTTTCCAGTGAGTTGGCTCTTTGCATCAGGTGTTCAAAGTATTGGAGTTTCAGCTTCAGCATCAGTCCTTCTAATGAATATTCAGGGTTGATTTCCTTTAGGATTGACTGGTTTGACCTCCTTGTAGCCCAAGGGACTCTCAAGAGTCTTCTCCAACAGCACAGTTCAAAATCATCAGTTCTTTTGTGCTCAGCCTTCTTTATAGTCCAACTCTCAAAGCCGCACATGACTACTGGAAAAACCATAACTTTGACTATAGGGACCTTTGTTGGCAAAGTGATGACTCTACTTTTTGATACACTCTCTAGGTTTATCATAGCTTTCCTTCTAAGGAGCAAATATCTCTTAATTTTATGGCTGCAGTCACTGTCTGCAGTGATTTTGGAGCCCAAGAAAAGAAAATCTGTCACTACTTATACTTTTTCCCCTTCTATTTGCTATGAAGTGATGGGACTGGATGGCATGATTTTAGTTTTTTCCCATCTATATTTTAGTCTGGTTGCTGGGATGATTTAAATAGCTAAATAATGAAATTGATGTGCTGGTGTCTCTTTTAAGAGGTACCAGTTGACACAAAATCTTTCTGCTTTCCAGGAACCAGGAGGAATCTTGCCTGTTTCCTGATTTTCTCAACCCTAGATATAGGTTCTGCCTGACTGAGGACTCTCAAACAATGACCAACACCTGATTTGGCAAGTCCTATGGGGCCACTGAAACCATCAGATCTCTTTGGTGTATGTTTCTTTTTTAATATGTAATTTATTTTTGACTATGCTGGGTCTTTGTTGCTTTGCACAGGCTTTCTCTTGTTGTAGTGTATGGGCTTGTTATTATGGCAGCTTCTCTTATTGCAGAGAACAGTCTTCACTAGTTGCAGCAAACAGGCTCAGTAGTTGTGGAGGACAGGCTTAATTACTCAAGGCATATGGAATCTTCCTTATCAGGATCAAACTCTTATCCATTGCATTTGCAGATGGATTCTTAACTTCTGTGCCATCAAGGAAGTGCTTGGTGGATATTTCTTAAATGATTATTCCTTTTAATTCATTAGGGCCTCACTGTATTGCATAAACCTATCAGAATCTCAACCCCCTCCAGCCCCCCAACACACACACCCTTAATTTTTTGTCTAGGATTCATTTATATTCTTTTCCATGTCCCTGTTTTCCAGCTCTTGTCTCCATTCTTTAATTATGTAAAAGAGTTGCATACTACTTTTCTAGTGCCAATAGAAATTTAGTCCTATTTCAGATGCTCCAGCTTATCCACCAGTCATAAAGATTCTTCTATCTGGAGGGGTGCAGGTTAATTGAATTAGATTAGGGATGTAAGGACAGCAGGAATGCATTTGGGTATATCCATTTTTTTTCAGAAGTATATTTCAGTTGACCATAGTCAGTAATTTGGGCTTCCCAGGTGGCTCTGTGGTAAAGAATCCACCTGTGATGCAGAAGACGTAGGGGACACCGCAGGTTGTATCCCTGGGGTCAGGAAGATCTGCTGGAAGGGCATGGCAACCCATTCCAATATTCCTGCACTGGAGAAACCCATGGACAGAGCAGCCTGGCAGGCTACAGTCCATAGGGTCGCACATAGTCAGATACAACTGAAGTGACTGAGCACACACACAGCAGGAACTTACTTTTTCTTTAATAGAAGCAGATAATACAATTCAGGGGATGCCAACTACTGTGTGGCAAGAAATGAATACTGTCTAAAACATCTGGAAAGTGCATTCTCTCTTTAGAATAAAAATTTTGCAAGTACCTTAACAACCTATCCTAGGTATATGTCATTTCAAGTTTCAGTGAACAAGTCATGCCATCAGCCTCTACTCTCTGTTTGCCCAGATCTACAAACCAGTCTACTAGGTTTGGATCCAACAGCTAGTCCCACTGAAAATTTGTAGATTCATATTGTCATCTGTGTTTAAAATTTCTTCCTGCTACACTTTTAATGTTTTACCTTAATATTTTCTTACATATAATTTGAAATTATGATTAGAATTACAGGGAAGACAAATAAAGCAATCAGAGGACATATGCATCAGTGTAATGAGTTTGTTTCTAGAGGCATAGCATTATTTCAAATCCTAAAAGATGATGCTGTGAAAGTGCTGCACTCAATATGCCAGCAAATTTTGAAAACTTAGCAGTGGCCACAGGACAGCAAAAGGTCAGTTTTCATTCCTATACCAAAGAAAGGCAATGCCAAAGAATGCTAAAACTACTCCACGATTGCACTCATCTCACACGCTAGTAAAGTAATGCTCAAAATTCTCCAAGCGAGGCTTCAGCAATACATAACTGTGAACTTCCAAATGTTCAAGCTAGTTTTAGAAAAGGCAGAGGAACCACAGATCAAATTGCCAACATCGGCTGGATCATCGATAAAGCAAGAGAGTGCCAGAAAAACATCTACTTCTGCTTTATTGACTATGCCAAAGCCTTTGACTGTGTGGATCACAATAAATTATGGAAAATTCTGAAAAAGATGGGAAAACCATACCATCTACTCTTGTCTCTTGAGAAACCTGTATTCAGGTCAGGAAGCAACAGTTAGAACTGGACATGGAACAATGAACTGGTTCCAAATAGGAAAAGGAGTGTGTCAAGGCTATATATTGTCACTCTGCTTGTTTAACTTATATGCAGAGTACATCATGAGAAACGCTGAGCTGGAAGAAGCACAAACTGGAATCAAGATTTCTGGGAGAAATATCAGTAATCTCAGATATGCAGATGACACCATCCTTATGAAAGTGAAAGAGGAGATTGAAGAGGAACTAAGGAGCCTCTTGATGAAAGTGAAAGAGAAGAGTGAAAAAGGTGGCTTAATACTCAGCATTCAGAAAACTAAGATCATGGCATCTGGTCCCATCACTTTATGGGAAATAGATGGGGAAACAGTGTCAGACTTTATTTTTCTGGGCTCCAGAATCACTGCAGATGGTGACTGCAGCCATGAAATTAAAAGACACTTACTCCTTGGAAGGAAAGTTATGACCAAACTAGATAGCCTATTTAAAAACAGAGACATTACTTTGCCAGCAAACATCTGTCTAGTCAAGGCTATCTATGGTTTTTCCAATAGTCATGTATGTATGTGAGAGTTGGATGGTGAAGAAAGCTGAGTGCCGAAGAGTTGATGCTTTTGAACTGTGGTGTTGGAGAAGACTCTTGAGAGTCCCTGGACTGTGAGGAGATCCAACCAGTCAATCCTAAAGGAAATCAGTCCTGGGTGTTCATTGGAAGGCCTGATGTTGAAGCTGAAACTCCAATACTTTGGCCACCTCATGCAAAAGAGTTGACTCACTGGAAAAGACCCTGATGCTAGGAAGGATTGGGGGCAGGAGGAGACGGGGATGAGGATGAGATGGCTGGATGGCATCACTGACTTGATGGACATGTGTTTGGGTAGACTCTGGGAGTTGGTGATGGACAGGAAAGCCTGGCGTGCTGCAATGCATGGGGTCTCAAAAAGTTGGAAACTGAGCGACTGAACTGAACTGAACTGATAGGCAAAGACTTTTGTGGTTAAATTTTGAACTCTTTTCATTCTTGGATCATAGAACAGTTTTTTTTGCTCTTTTAAATGACTTTTAAGCAAAATAACATGCTAATATATGTCCTCTTTTTCAGTAATTTATTTCCAAATTGACTTTTGGACAAATTATGAATTAAATTGTCAGTGGTTTTTTTTTAATGATTTATTTAAGAATCAAATGATCATACTTTTACTACAAAGTGTGAAAGTATTTAAAATATTCTAAAAATATGTTTCTATTACAGTAAGAAAATTTCATTTCTACTTTATAAATTCAATCATAGGAAGAACCACCTTGTCTGATTAGTTTACAAATTCATATAAATTCCAGTGTGATGATTGATATAATAAAAACAAATAAATAAAATATATAGAGATTGTGATAAGTGGTGCATAAAAATTAAGTAGAAAAAAATTTTGACTTTTTCACCAAGAAAAGTGGAAAGGAATGAGAGGTTTTAAGCATACAAATTGTATATTAGGTATATACTTTCATAGGATCCTTCTTGCTTCTGTGTTGAGAGACTGAGTTCTCTTTCCCTCTGCTGCTCAAAACTGTGGATAGAAATAAGCAAAACACAATAATAATGTGAGAAGAGAGAGTAGCAGCCCACATCAGAATGGTGATAATCTGTGTTGAAAACCATGGTTGGTTTATGGATACATTTTGAAGTTAGAATCTATAGAATGCTGATATACAGGATTTGCAAATGGCATAGAGAAATAAAAGCATATATGAAGTTTTTGGCCTGAAACATTAGACAAATGGAGGTGAAGAAGACAATGATAGGCATGAGGAATTCATATTTAGACTTACTGTGCACTCATTGTGCATCCAGCGGTAGAAAACAGGGAGCAGTCTTCTCCATGAATTTTGATATGGAGAGCTGTCTATGCTGGAGTCCTGAATTTGAGAGTCAGCAAAGTATAGTTGTTTTTTCAGATCAGAATGCTAAGTCAGATTGTCAAAGTTTGACTGAAAGAAGCCCTGGAAGAGTTCAACATTTAGGACTTATTAGGATAAGGAGAAACCAGCAAAAGAGTATACTGTTAATTAAACAAAAACCAGGAGAGTGTGGTATCTTGGGAGCCAAGTAAATAAAATATTTAAATGAGGAGGAAGTGAGCAACTATATACATTATTGATAGTTTGGGTCACAGCAAGATTTATCTTCCTGTCTGTTACCCTTCTGAAAGTGAAATGGGGCACTCTTAATTACATCTGAACAAGAGACATAACCCAGTCCTATTCTAGGCAATCTGGCATGTGTAGTCATGAACTGATATTTAAAGTATGGTGAAAACTGAGGAGGGATCATTTTATTCAGTAATGTGGAAATTTGGCGACTTTGAGAATAAAAGTTTTGGTAAAGTATTAATATTAAAAGTCTGACTGAGTATGTTCAAGAGAGAATGAGAATGAGGAAATTGGAAATTATAAGAATGAATAAGTCACTGGAAAGTTGTGTTATGGAAAAAAGTGTGATGGTGTGGGAAGAGATTAGAGTCGGAAGTGTTTTTTAATTTTGATATAATATGTATCATAAAAAGTTACCATTTTAAACATTTTTAAATGTTGAATCAAATTCCAAAATTTTTTCATCTTTTGAAATTAAACCTCTGTACTTATTAAACAGTACCTCCCCATCCTCTCCTTCTCCTCAGTCAGTAGTGACAACCACTATTCTACCTTCCATCTCTATGTATTTGACCACTGTAAGTATCTCATGTAGTTGGAATCCTGCAGTATTTATCTTTTTGTGACTGGATTATTTATTTAGCATATATCTTGAAAGTTTGTTCATCCTGTAGCATGCATCATAATTTTTAAGGTTGAATATTTTTTTTGCATTTGTCTGTTACATTTTGTTCATCATGTATCAATGGACACTTGAATTATCTCCACCTTTGACTATTGTGATTTAAGCTTGTGTGAACATGGCTTTTATAATACTTGTTTGAATCTCTGCTTTCAATTCTTTTGGTATATACTATTTTTTTTGAGATAGAAATTTGTTTGTAGGCTTTCTATATTTGCATTAGTCAGTATAGAATCTGGAAAAGAGATGAATGAATTATTTTTCTCTATGTACAACAAATATCATTAATGGAGAAAACATATAAACTTAAATAACAATCAATCAGAATAAGTGCTTGAAGTCAACAAAGTACTTTGGGGTCTTAGGTAGGTAGAGGCACATTCTACATGTGATAATAAAACATCCTCACTGTTCTTTCTGATCAGTTTTGAGCCTAGGTATTAATTTGATGTCTCTTTAGAATCTAATAGCTATTTACTTTACAACTCAATTAGCAAATCATGTCCTGTTATAAATAAAAATGAGAAAAGTTTGAATTGTATAAATCAATAAACTTTGACCTTGGGAATATCAGTGTCTGAGTATTTTATTATTGTTCTTGCTCTGCCTTTGTTTTGTTTTATTTGAAATTAAAAATTGCCATCTCAAGTTTGATACTGTATTCTAGTCTTAGAGTTTAACCTACTTTTGGTTGAACCACAGCATTGACTAGACACAAATCCATGGATGTACTGGATATATATATGGATAGAGGATTAACAAATAGAATGCTCCCCAGAGCAATCTTGACTAAATAGTTTACAAGGAACATTTGCAGGATTTTTACAGCATTGACAAACTCCTAAATTGATGTATATGTGCATATATAATTCTGTCCCAATGCTAATTGATATGTTATTTGTCTGTCACTAAAAGCTGACTCTTTCCTAATGAGCCTATTGTCCCTTTATTACCCTTGTCATCAGTTAAACTCTGAAACATTATTGTTCAATACAGATGAATTATTCAGTCCTTGCAGAATTCTGGGATCTTAAACGGACAGAAAGTTGACTGGAGAAGGGAAAATTGGGGCCAAGCTTCTGCCCTGCTCTGTACCATATTCTGGTTAGTTTTGGGACTGTATCTACTTTAATGGGAGAAAGTTGGAGCTCCTGTAGCATTGCATTCTCTTGTTCCAAAGTCTTTGCAAACAGGGTAAGTGTTAGTAGCTCAGTTGTTCCCAACTCTTTGCTACCCCATGGACTGCAGCCCACCAGGCTCCTCAATCCATGAGATTTTCCAGGCAAGGATGATGGAGTGGGTCACCATTTCCTTCTCCAGAGGATCTTCCCAACCCAGGGTTCAAACCTGGGTCTCCTACACTGCAGGCAGATTCTTTACCAACTGAGCTACAAGGGAAGCTCTGGGAACAGGATACCTCTCTTTAAAAAGTGCTCTTCCTTTTTGCCCCTAGGCAATCATCAATTACATAAGGAAACCATTTTTCACTCTTTCCTAAGTTGGCACCCTCTCTTATATAATGTCATATCACAATGTAGGACCCTTTCTTTTAGTACTTATTATTATTGTAATTTATATTTTTATGATTACTTGAATAATATCTGCCTTACCTATGAAATTGTCAGCTCCTTGCAGGTAAGAGTCCTGCCTCCTGTGGGTAAGAGTCACTGCTGTGTGCCTGCTTCCTTGCATAGTGTCTGACTCTATAGTATGCCCTCAAAAATATCTGCTTCAAAATTCAGTGGGTGACTGAATGAATGAGTGAATGAATGAATGTTAAAGACGTACAGAGGGAAACTTTTAAAGATGTGTCTTATGTGAATTTAATGTATTATTTGGGCTTTTGAAAAGAAGTATAGTGTGGATTAAGGGACTGGATATATGAATTTCTTCTAGAATTTTGAAGAATTGAACAATAAGAACATCAGAGCTGATGTCAATGCACCAAGCTTTTTTTTTTTTTTTTTTTTTAATCACTTTGAATTGAGACTTTGTAACTGTGGAACTCAGAAAGACCATTGATGGGCAGGCATTTCTCAAGAGAAGACTGGAAATCAAAATCTCATAAATAGAATTGGTATTTTCTTACTAAGCTGGTTATATGGGTCAACTGATAAGTGCAGCTTTACCCATGACAGCTTAAATTTCCCACAACCAGGATTATTTTAGTGTTCCACACATTTTATTGTACTGTAATGCTCTCATGTTTAATCCTTATGTGTAACTATAATTTGACAGAACAGTTTACTTCATGATCACTTGGAGTCAATGAAAGTTTATTAATTTATCACTAGCAGTTGGAATAAGCAGTTATTTGATACTTGTATGAAACAGGTATTGACCTAGGTAACTTACATGTATTATTTAATTTTAAAATATTTATGTTTCGTTTTTAACTAGACAGAACATTTTCTATTTTCACATGCAGTGGAAATCTAACCCTGATATATTCAGTCAAGTTTAAGTAGATTTACTATTACAATTACAGCCAACTCATGTTCCCTAGCTGACCTTATATGTTCTTCCAATGAAGAATGGTCATATTAAAATCTTTGATTTTTCTATGAAAAAGGCCACTTCTATAGCAATCACTATCCAAATAGACTAAGTGACAAAAAGGAAAGAGTGGCCAGTGGTCATTTGTACATTATACACATGTTAAAACTGTACTTTGCTCTATGGCTGCTGCTGCTGCTATTTATACAACATAGCTCTGCTTGAATCTTTGCTTTTAGTCACAAAGCCTGCCAGACTCCTTTGATCAGAAAGTCACCCCATACTTACAGTCATGCTCCACGTTGGTCTGTCTGCTTCTCATCTTTATAAGCAGTGATATTAGAGGTTGTGGTTCAGCATATGTGTTCTGCCTACTCTATTTACAACTAGTCTACCTCAAATCTCCATCCAGCAGAGGCTTGAAGTACTGATTATCTGTAAATGCCCTCTAATCTGCAGAAATATCAAACTAAGACCAATTAGGCTTTGTTGGGAGAAGTGTGGGTCAGAATCAATACATACAATATTATTATACTTGTGTGTGCTAAGTCACTTCAGCTGGTAAAGAATCTGCCTACAGTGTGGGAGACCTGGTTTCCATCCCTGGGTTGGGAGGGTCTCCTGGAGAAGGGAAAGGCTATGGACTCCAGCATTCTGGCCTGGAGAATTCCTTGGACTGTATAGTCCATGGGGTCACAAAGATTCAGACGTCAGTGATCGACTTTCACTTTCAAGTCATTTCAGTTGTACGAAACTCTTTATGACTCTATGGACTGTAACCTGCCAGGCTCCTCGGTCTATGGGATTCTCCAGGCAAGAATACAGTAGTGGGCTGTCATGCCCTCCTCCAGGGGATTGAAGCTGTGTCTCTTAACATCTCCTGCATTGGCAGGCGGGTTCTTTACCATTAGCACCACTTGGGAAGCTCCATATTTATTTGTTAATGAATTATAATTTATAATTTACTTATAGTTAATAAGTTCACTACTGAGTCCACTGTGGGGATGAGGAAGGGTTACTGAGCTATAGTAAAGTTGTATTGTTCACCATTTATTCTCATTTCCTTATAGAATCCACCTTCAAATCTAATCAAATTAGCAAAATCTAATCAAATCTAGCAAATCTAGTCAAAATCAGCAAAATCTTGAATGAATTATGACCAGTTTCCTTCTTTAAAGTATGAAAACCAATTTCCAATTAAACTATCAACTGTAATAGATAATATAAAAGGCAGTTAGTTATTTTGTTTGGATTAAAGCAGTTATATTGTACAAATATAACTTGACCTTTAGGACCCAGTGTTTAACTTGTTGTTGTTCAGTCACTCAGTCATGTCCAACTTGTCACGACCCCATGAACTGCAGCATGCCAGGCCTCCCTGTCCTTCACCATCTCCAAGGGTTTGCTCAAACTCATATCCATTGAGTCATTGATTCCATCCAACCATCTCATCTTCAGTCCTCTTCTCCTGCCTTCAGTCTTTCCCAGCATCAAGGTCTTTTTCCAGTGAGTTATCTCTTCACATCAAGTGGCCAAAGTATTGGAGCTTCAGCTTCAGTATCAGTCCTTCCAATAAATATTTAGGACTGATTTCCTTTAGGATTCACTGGTTTGATCTCCTTGCAGTCCAAGGGATACTCAAGGATCTTCTCCAAAACCACAATTAGAAAGTATCAATTCTTCAGTGCTCAACCTTCCTTATAGTCTAATTCACACATCTGTACATAACTACTGGAAACACCATAGGTTGGCTATATAGATTTTTGTCGGTGAAGTAATGTCTCTGCTTTTTAATAAGCTGTCTAGTTTTCTCAAAGCTTTTCTTCCAAGGAGAAAGTGTCTTTTAATTTCATGGCTGCAGTCACTGTCCACAGTGATTTTGAAACCCAAGAAGGTAAAGTCTCTCACTGTTTCCCTGTATATTTGCTATGAAGTGATGGGGCCAAATGCCATGATCTTTGTATTTTTTTTAAATTTTCTTTACTTTATTGTGTTGGTTTTGCCATACAATGACGTGAAACCTCCAAGGGTTTACACATGCTCCCCTTCCAGAACCCCCCTCCCTCCTCCCTCCCGATTCCCTCCCCCTGGGTCATCCCGGTGCACCAGCCCCGAGCATCAACCCTGGGCTGGCGATTGATTTCACATATGATAATTAACATGTTTCAATGCCATTCTCCCATACCATCCCACCCTTGCCCTCTTCCACAGAGTCCATGAGTCTGTTCTATGATCTTTGTATTTTGAATGTTGAAATTTAAGCCAGCTTTTTCACCTTAAGCCTACTGTTTCACCTTCATGGAGAGGCTTGTTAGTTCCTTTGCTTTCTGCCTTAAGGGTGGTGTCATCTGCATATCTGAGGTGATTGATATTTCTCCCTGCAATCTTGATTGCAGCTTCTGCTTCATCCAGCCCAGCATTTCACATGATATACTCTACATATAAATTACACAAGCAGGGTAACATTATACAACCTTAGTGTACTGCTTTCCCAATTTGGATACAGGCCATTATTCCCTGTCTGGTTGTAACTGTTGCTTCTTAACCTGCATATAGGTTTCTCAGGTGGCAGATAAGATGGTCTGGTATTTCTGTCTTTTTAAGAATTTTCCAGTTTGTTGAGATCTACACAGTCAAAGGCTTTAGCTTATTCAATGAAGCAGAAGTAGATGTTTTTCTGGAATTATCTTGCTTTTTCTATGATCCAGTGAATGTTGGCAATTTGATTCCTGATTCCTTTGCCTTTTCTAAATCCAACTTGTACATCTGGAAGTTCTAGGTTCATATACTGTTTAACTTATAATTTATTGCAAAGAGGCTGGATTTCAGCTGAGGACAATTTCAGATCTGGAAATTTCAGATTTGTAATAAAAATAGATTCCAAAAAATCTTGAATTCCAGTGATATAATGAATAATCTGTTAATTATGTATGATTAGTTTGTATTCTTTTAGCTAATTGTTGAAAACATTTCATATTTATTCTGCTGAAAATCCACCTTGAATATTGTAGAACTATAATTTTACAAATAATACAGCTATCACAATCCAATAATTTTGTAGCATATATTTATTGAGCACCTACTACTTACACATGCTTATTCTAAATGCTAAACATTCTGTGATTAATAAAGAAAAAATAATGCCACTTTGTTGATGTATCTACATTTTGTGACTTTCAGTGAAGGCACATTTCTGATACTGCTTATCTTCTTTTTCACTTTGTCAAGATGATTAAAATTTTTACATTGAAAACTATTTTGGAAAATTGATTTTTAGTCAGGCTCGTACAGAGTGTACTGCAGACTTAGAACCACCAAATTTTTCCTTAAATCATGGCACATTATGTTTTTGCTAAAACACTGTGATTCTCTCAGATGCACATAGGGAATAAAGTCATAGAAGATTTGTAATTTTCATCTTTCTGTCCTGTACAACTCAAGTTTTTATTTGAAAATGATGTGAGTTAAATGTTTCAAGTTTGCTACAGAAAATCAACTGTTCCTAAAGGAAAAGACTAGTTAGTTCCTTTGTTTTGATAAATTCCAGTTGATAAAAGATGCAGTTTTCCTTATTTTTATCTTTTGATTTATCCTCTCATCCATGTTGTATCATATATTTTTCATTGTAAAACATCCTTAGGTTTCTGTGAAGTTTAGTAATGACTTTCTTAAATGCTCAAAATGATAACACCTTTGCTCACATTCGTTTCTATTGGATGATTAAAATAAACATTTTTAATAGTAGACAACTCATGATTTTCAGTCTTGACACAGTTAATCTGTCTGCTCTAGTAATCCTATCATTTCAAATAACAGTCAGTTCAAAACATCATTTTAATGACAATAGATTGGAAGAGAGCCATGTACAGTTTGACAGCTGTGCCCCATATTTCAGCTCAGTTAAAGTTCACTTTAAAGCAGCATGTCTTCGTAGTCATGAAGCTTCTTAATGCTGTGACATGTCTGTGGTTCTGTGCATCAGTCATAGTGGCAGAAAACCATATTCCTTCTTAAGAGGAGATGCTATGGAAGCAGGCAAAGAGATGAATGTTGTCATGTGTCTGTTACTATGCAGACTTCCGATAGTTCAAATTCCCTTCTCAGCTCCCATTAGCTCCTTACATTCCCCTTTTTTCCTTTCTACCTTTCCTAAGAGCATTATACTATCTTGTTCATTAGTAAATTTGTCACTAAGCACTCTCGTTGGGTCTCACTACTCATAAAAATAGAATCACAGATTTTTTTTTCATTTGACTAATAAACTTAATGATAGAGGAATAAGAAATTATATTCGAGGATAAAAAGAGGAACTTAGATTATAAATATGTTGGAATAGTTACATATATTCAAGATATTTTTCAGTATTTATAGTCTTGCTTTTACTTTGTAGTGACTCATTTGCTACCTAACAGATACATCCTAGGCTACCCACTGTTTCATCTTTCTATAGCATTATGTAGTGTGGTCCCTTGTCAGGTACCCTTCTCCAAGGGAATCCCTTAACAAAATGGCTCCTCCTTTGATAGCATCTAGTCTTGAATGTAAATTTAAAAACTAAGCAATGGGAGATAATTATCATCTCCCATTTTTTTTGAGGTTTTTCCTTGCTTGCTTTTTCATTCAGTCATTCATTTATAATTCTGGATATTTATATTTTTTCATCATTTTTAGAGAGCTGGTAAACATAAAAGTCTTCATAGAACCATTCAACTTCAGCTTCTTCAGCATTACTGGTTGGGGCATAGGCCTTGATTTCTGTGATATTGAATGGTTTGCCTTGGAAATGAACAGAGATCATTCTTTCATTTTTGAGACTGCATCCAAGTACTGCATTTTGGACTCTTTTGCTGACTATGATGGCTATTCCATTTCTTCTAAGGGATTCCTGCCCACAGTAGTATATATAATGGTCATTTGAGTTAAATTCACCCATTCCAGTCCATCTTAGTTCTCTGATTCCTAGAATGTCGATGTTCAGTCTTGCCATCTCCTGTTTGACCACTTCCAATTTGCTTTAATTCATGGACCTAACATTCCAGGTTCCTATGCAGTATTGCTCTTTACAGCTTCGGATCTTGGTTCTATCACCAGTCACATGCGCAACTGGGCATCATATATGCTTTGGCTTCATCCCTTCATTCTTTCTGGAGTTATTTCTCCACTGATATCCAGTAGCATATTGACCACCTACCGACCTGGGGAGTTCATTTTTAGTGTCCTATATTTTTGCCTTTTCATACTGTTCATGTGGTTCTCAAGGCAAGAATACTGAAGTGGTTTGCCATTCCCTTCTCACAGCTGGATTATTGAAAAAGCAAGAGAGTTCCAGAAAAACACCTATTTCTGATTTATTTACTATTCCAAAGCCTTTGACTGTGTGTGGATCACAATAAAATGTGGAAAATTCTGAAAGAGATGGGAATACCAGACCATCTGACCTGTCTCTTGAGAAACCTGTATGCAGGTCAGGAAGCAACAGTTAGAACTGGACATGAACAACAGACTGGTTCCAAATAGAATAAGAAGTAGGTCAAGGCTGTACACTGTCACCCTGCTTATTTAACTTATATGCAGAGTACACCATGAGAAATGCTGGGCTGGAAGAAGCACAAGCTGGAATCAAGATTGCCGGGAGAAATATCAATCACCTCAGATAAAGAGATGACACCACCCTTATGGCAGAAAGTGAAGAGGAATTAAAAAAACGTTGATGAAAGTGAAAGAGGAGAGTGAAAAAGTTGGTTTAATGATCAACATTAAGAAAACTAAGATTATGGCATCTGGTCCCATCACTTCATGGGAAATAGATGGGGAAACAGTGGAAACAGTGTCAGACTTTATTTTTTTGGGGCTCCAAAATCCCTGCAGGTCTTAATTGCAGCCATGATATTAAAAGACACTTACTCCTTGGAACGAAAGTCATGACCTACCTAGATACCATATTTAAAAGCAGACATTACTTTGCCTTCTAGTGAAGGCTATGGTTTTTCCAGTAGTCATGTACGGATGTGAGAGTTGGACAGTGAAGAAAGCTGAGCACCAAAGAATTAATTCTTTTGAAATGTGGTGTTGGAGAAAACTCTTGAGAGTCCCTTGGACTGCAAGGACATCCAGCCAGTCCATCCTAAATGAGATCAGTCCTGGTTGTTTATTGGAAGGACTGATGTTGAAACTAAAACGCCAATACTTTGCTCACCTGATGCAAAGAGCTGACTCATTGGAAAAGACCCTAATTCTGGGAAGGATTGGGGGCAGGAAGAGAAGGGGACTACAGAGGATGAGATGGCTGGATGGCATCACTGACTCGATGGTTATGGGTTTGGTTGGACTCCTGGAGTTGGTGATGGACAGGGAAGCCTGGCGTGCTGCAATTCATGGGGTTGCAAAGAGTCGGACAATACTGAGCGACTGAACTGAACTGAACTGAAACATAAAGGATGTTCTCATATTTTTGAGGATCTTCTAATACCTTGTAGAATAAATAAAAGCCTCGGTATGCTTTTTATACCTAAGATACCCTTTGTTTACTTTTGTGTATGTGTTATGAAAGTGCATCAAGTACCTTTTTAAGTATATTTGCTTCAAATATTTTGTTTCTGTGTCACAAAAGAAGAACTCATCATAAACACTTGAAATATAAATGAGTAGTATTTGGATTTTATTCAAAGGACTCTGCAATCAGTTAGCTGAATGTAGTAATAGTTTTTACCTTACATTTTCCAGAGTTAGAATATTGGATTTGCAAAAAATTTGGCAAGTATGTAAAAATGATTTCAAGGAAATACTTACATTAAACCTTACTTGATTTTACCTCATATAGTGACAGTGGAGAGCCAGATTTTGTGTCCTGTATCTAAATGGCTTTATTTACTTTTGAGTCTTGTAAAAAATGAGCAACATTTTACATATGCCAGAAAATCTATTATGATATAGCATCAAGATTTTAAAAGTGATTTCTAAATGAATCGTCAACCCAGGTTTGATGCAGGATACAGGGTACTCATGGTTGGTGCACTGGGATGACCCAGAGGGATGGAATCGGAAGGGAGGTGAGACGGGGGTTCTGGAAGGGGAACACATGTATACCCATGGTGGATTCATGTCAATGTATGACAAAACCAATACGATAATGTAAAGGAAAAAGTAAATTAATTAAAAATATAAATAAAAGTGATTTCTAGAAAAATGTCATATTTTCTTAACCAACTGAGAAATAATGTTAATACTTATATCAGGTAGCCATCTAATATATATTTTTCTCATATTCATACTTCTAATTATACAAACTCATTTAATGTAATGTGTGTGTCTATGTCCTCCTTTGTGTGGGTGTGTATGTGATTTCTCCTTTATGTTCTCCGTCCTCCTTTTTTTTCTTTATCCTTTTTATTTTTCATAATGGGTTTGGGTTTTTCAATTTATGTTAATTTTTGACTCAGTAGGTTTAGTTTAGCATATTGTAAATCAAATGTGGCCATGCAGAGATACAAAAGTTCAATTTATCTCTGCACCAAGACCAAATTTGCTGTGCATAGACTTCAATTTATAATGAAAATCTTCAAAATAGTGCAATTTGTTGAGCACCGAAGCCGATTATTGATGAAACTTTAAGGAAGTTTCAAAACAAGAAAGACAAAAGACAAATCCATTAGTTTTACGTTATGAAGTATTGAAAGTACTCAAAGTTATATTAATGGAAACAGAACATAAAATGGTTCTTGCCATTTTATGAGGAATGAGGTGGAATGAGGGAGGGAGAAAAGCTCTTTTTAAATGGTGTGTTTTGTATAATTATAAATACATACATACATAAGCAAACGAGAGAGCAGGCCTTTACTTAGAAGAAATAGTTAACTTCCTCTAAGTGTAGTTGTTATTAGAATGTGGCAAAAAGCCACTTATCCTTCACAAAAATTGACTCAAAATAGATCATAGAGCTAGGTGTAAAATGCAAACTATAAAAGTTCTAGAATAACATAAGAGAAAACCTTGATAGCCTTTTTATATATAATATCAAAGACATTATACAGGAACGAAATAATTGGCTAGCTGGCTTCATTAAAATTAAGAACTTCTGCTCTGCAGAAAATGATGTCAAGAGAATTAGCAGACAAGCAACAAACTGGAAGAAAATATTTGCAAAAGACACATCTGATAATGGATGTTATCCAAAATACACAAAGAACTCTTAAAACTCAGAAGGAAAATACTTGCCTCAATTTACAAATCTGCCAAAAGCTTAGACAGATACCTCATGAGAGAAGATATACAGATGGATAATAAGCTTTTGAAAATATTCTCCATATTATATTTAATTAGGGAAAGGCAATTAAAACAAGAGTAAGATACTACCATATACTTATTAGAATGGCCAAAATCCAAAACACTGACAACACCATATGCTGTTGAGAATACAGAGCGATGGAAACTCTCATTGTTGGTGTGAAAGCAAAATAGTGCAACCACATTGGAAGACAGTTGATAGTTTCTTATAAAAGTAAACATACTCTTCCCATATTCTCCAGCCATCACACTCCTTAGTATATGCCCAAAGGAGTTGAAAATTTACGTTTGCACAAAAGCCTTCCTGTGGATATTTATATCAGCTTTATTCATAATTGCTAGGACTTAGAAGTAACCAGTTTATCCTGCAGCAAGTGAATGGATAAATAAACTGTTTTATATGATATTGGGATATTATTTAATAGTAAAAAGTTATGAGCTATCAAGTCATGAAAATAAATAGAAGAATCTATAATGCACATAACTAGGTGAAAAAGGCCACATTGAAGCCATTAAGTGATGTAATCTCTGTTTTAAAGTAAACTGTTAATAATTTAATTTCATCTGCTACCTAAATTCCTCATTGCCATGCAACCTAACACATTTATGGTTTGTAGGGATTAGGAAGTGAACATATCTGAGACCATTATTTTGCCTGTCACAATGACTGATGCTGAATGTCAAGCTAAATTTTTCAGGACTATCAATTGAAATGATACCAATCTTGGAAATGGATACATATCTACCATGATAATGAAAAAGACAAATCTGGTTTTAGCATGAATTGAGAGTTTAGACTTGTGGTTTTAGTGAAATAACAGGAATACAGAAAATTGAGGTGGTAATCAGAGTATGTTGTATTATCAGTCATGATGTCCAGAATTACTAGCTCAAGACAGTAGAAAAGGGAAAGGCTAATAGATTTCATGGGTAAGAACAGAGTTTGAAAATGGAAGGAAAGAGGAAGTGATAGAATCTGTGTGATAAAAAAGTAGCTATGACATATTTAAAGAGGTGAAAGAACCAGAATGATGATATTTAACAAGTAGGATATTTGAATGTAAGATTTCAGAGTATGCTAGTTGAGGGTAGTTCAGGGTGATGACAATTTTTAGGATATAAACATGGTAACAAATGGTTAAGGAACAGTGCGAATACTGGTCATTGAAATGGAAAAGTTAAAATATTAGTTAAGATATGGTGTTGGGTGGACTGTCCATATGTATGCCCTGAAGTCACCTAGGATGATGGCTGACCTTGCAGAAAAATCATGAGACTGGTAATAATTCCTCAGTCTTTGAGGGAGAGCTATCAGGAAAGGAGTGAAATATGGAGGTGGCTTATTGTAGAGATACAGACAGCATAATGATGTGGGATAAGGATATGACTGAATGAAAAACAAAGAAGCAGAGATTTATAATTAAACATAAAAAGAAATGTTCTGCAACATGCGAGACAGCAAAAGGAACACAGATGTATAGAATAGACTTGTGGACTTTGTGGATGAAGGTAAGGGTGGGATGATATGGGAGAAGGGCATTGAAGCATGTTAATTATCATATGTCTAATCAATCGCCAGCCAAGGATTGATGCTTGGGGCTGGTGCAGCGAGATTTCCCGGGGGGGAGGGAAGAAGGAGGGGGGTTCCGGAGGGGAAGCATATGTAAACCCATGGTGATATCATGACAATGTATGGCAAAAACAATAAAAAAATAAATAAATAAAATAAAAAAAATAAAAATCTACAAAAAAAAAAAAAAGAAATGTTCTGGAAGCAGCTTTAGGGAGAACATCCTTCACCTTCTGACCCTGAAATACGGAAGAGGAATGAGTATAAGGAGACCCTCATTAAGAAAACTACAGAGAGAAACTTAGGAACTTTGGGTTAACTTTTATTTAAGATACATAAGATACACAGACATTTGTTTACCATAGAATTACACTTGAAAAGGAACACATGTATACCCATGGCAGATTCATGTCAATGTATGGCAAAACCAACACAATAATGTAAAGAAAATTAAAATAAATAAATACATAAAATAAAAAAAAGAAAAGATACAATGGAAAGCTTTGTGAGGAAGGCCTGCATTAATGTTTTGTTTTCAGGGGTTTGAAAAAAGAGTTATAGGACATTATTCCATGCTGGCAAAACATAGGAGAGTTAAAATGTTTCAAGTTATTTTACCATTTTACCTTTTAACTGATAAAAAAGAGAGAAATAATATTTTCAGAAGGACAATGTGGTAAATTTACAATAGTGTGAATAAAAGCAGGGGCCCTATGGATAATAGGGAGCTGATCAGTTAAGAGTTGACTGTATCCTTTGTACATGCTAAAGAAAGTCCAGGAGTAAGTCTGAAATGTCAGATGTCTTATCTGCAGGGAATTTTCTACGTTTACTGTGTATTGTTGAAAGAAAGGGAAGAAGGAATGAAGAAAGAAGAAAGGAAAAATAGAGAAATAGTAAAAAAAAAAAAAAACAGAGAGAGAGATTAGTTTATTTCCAGGTGTTATAGTGAGAGTGAATTAGTTCTGGAACTCTTTTACCACAGCTCTTGATGTTATCTTTTACTGTTGCAGGAGGGATTAAAAAGCAAAAAACTTTGATGATTATGTCTTTAAATACTAAAATGCAAGTCTTAAGTTTGGTCAGTCCAGCATGAATCTAAATTAAGCACCTACCCAACTG
>ML662438.1:9999332-10136667 GCA_007570785.1 Antilocapra americana
ATATATATATATATATATATATATATATATATATATATATATACACACACACACACATACTTTTATCTTTTGAGATCTCTCATTTAAAATTATTATTCTACCAGTTTTTCTAGGTGAGTGTTTGTTCAAGTGAAGGGATAAAAAGATGTGGTTGAATGAAAAAGACACTTCACAATGTCAGTAAGAACTTGCTTTGAAGATTGGCATGAAGCCTTGGGGTCTGTATCCCTCTTTGTAGCTGTAGTCTATCACTCCTAATAGGATCTCTGTGCATTTACTACAATGAGAGAGAGAAGTAAGTTTTTACAACCTCTTACAAAGTGAATAACAAATTTTAAATGCTTCTGATCACATTAATGTGCCAGGAAAATTAACTCAAGAAGGATATAATAAAAAAATGATTTTCATCAGATTTAGAAAGTGAAGTTATCAAGGCTACTTGATAAATTTCTGCACATGGTGGGTATTTTTAAATTATTAATAAGATAAAAATTACATGGTATTTAATATGTACTATATATATAAGTCAATAGGGTTTATATATATTCAAAATTATTTATTAGCTCCATATAGGAAGAGGTAGCGGGAAGAAGTAGATACAATATTACAGGTAGTAACGGGAGATGTAGTCATCCAATATAATAATGTAGTTGAAGCATTAAATGAATGCTCCCAAATATGTTTACAAGGAAGAATATTTAT
This sequence comes from Antilocapra americana, assembly GCA_007570785.1. Lineage (NCBI taxonomy): Eukaryota > Metazoa > Chordata > Mammalia > Artiodactyla > Antilocapridae > Antilocapra > Antilocapra americana. The sequence goes on from ML662438.1 coordinate 10,000,035, forward strand.
GACTACCTGTTCTATATCAGGATCACTTTGGCAAAGGCAGTAAGTAAGAATAAAGAAATTCAAGCTTCTGAATTTTCCTAACTTGGTATGTTAGTGCGTGCTGAGTCGCTCAGTCGTGTCTGACTCTTTGCGACCCCAGGGACTGTAGCCTGCCAGGCTCCTCTGTCCATTGGATTCTCCAGACAAGAATACTGGATTGGTTTGCCATTTCCTTCTCCAACAGGTGTTTTTTTTTTTTTTTTTTTTTTTAGGTTTAAGTGCGTTTCTTTTGACATTTCATGAGTAATTGAGAATAACTGTAACACTTAAGGTTATATAGTCAACATGCAACCTTAGCCTTCACTAAATAAGCATATTATTAAGAGACATTTTTCCATTTTAAATGACTATGGCATTATTAGTTTCTAACAACATAGTTATTGATCTGATTTTTCAGTTATAGTGGGCTGGTTCCAGTGTTCAATTCTTATTCCCTTGCCTGTATCTTATTGTAAATAGTAACTTATGTAATGTTAAAGATAAAATGAAGGAATACTTTCCCCATAATTTCAGTCACTGTGTTTCATTGCTTACAAAATATATGAAGAGATTGTTCAAATTACTTTCTCTGTTTAGTTGGTGTGAAAGACAAAAGAAGGAAAAAATGAAATAGTATCATCAAAATGACTAATCCTAAAACATAGCTTGAGGTGGTTCATTATCTCTGAAGCAATTTTGAAACTACTCAATAAACTAGAGAATATAATGAAATTAAAGAATTCACAGGCAAGCCTGACTTTATTAATCTTTGTTATTTGGGTTATTATTATATGTATATGGATTTTAACTATGTTATTTTAAGAATTATTTTTTGAAGACTGAGCATTGTATTCTGTGTTTCAATATTTAATTTTTTATTTTAAAATAAGATTGGCAATGTTAAAAAAGTTAATGTGACATTGAAGGTAACTTTCAAGGTGATTCGAACTACAGAAGTGTATCTGTTCATTTAGTAATAGTTATTCATTTACTTTTTCATTCATATAAGCATTTAAAGCATGTACTATGTTTAGCAGCACTCTCAGTATGTATTTAGGAAGAGAAGTTTGAGTGTCGTGTTGAGAATTTTATAGTCTCTTTAAAAAGACATAGCATACATACATACATGGGGGGGATCCAGCTAACGAAGTATGTGGTCAAACCTTGTAAACTTTATTTTTTTAGATTAAAAATGAGGCAGCCTCTGAACATACACTGTTAAAGTTGCTTCTTGGTCATCATCCAAAGAAGATCTTGTTAAAAAATCTTGCAGAAAGGAGGGCGGAAATTTCATAGAGGTATCATACTTTGTATGAGCAAAAAAAAAAAAAAAAGTAAGAGCAAAGCATATGTATGGGGTTGGTAATAAGTCTTTTTTCTATGTGGCAGAGAAATGACCTTAGTTAGTAGACTATGAGTGAAGCTACACTGTTGGTAGCAGAAGATAGGAAACTGGATAACAAGTGAGCTCTCATTTACTCTGAGTGTGAGTAAAGAGAATGAAAACCATAGAACAAAACTGAGTTTAGGGGGTACTTTTTAGTGGGCAGGAGAGAAAAGACTTAATATGCTTCACAGGACCAACCATAATTCATCATTATTATGCACATACCATATATACCAAAAAGAGTGCCCTAGGCACTGAAGGTTCAGCAATGATGAAAATGTCTTTGTTTTTGAGGAGCTTTCTGTCTATTGAAAGAGATAGATGTGTACACAAATCATTCAGCTATGTAGTAGGTACGATCTCGTTTTCCTAAAGGCTGTACGGTAACTAATACACAGATCAAAATGCCTGTTCTGTCTGGGAGGATGAGAGAAGACTTTATTGAATAGTTGACTTTTGAGTTCAGTCTGAAAGGTTGAATGCTGATTCGAAAATTAGAAACAAAGGAGACTGAGATTCCAGGTTTAGAAATTATCAGGTGCAAAGATGTGAAAACAGGCTGCAAGTTCAGAAGACTACACATAGCTAAGTAAAACTGCAGTCCGGAAATCTCAGTGAAAGCTCATAGGAAATGTGATTGGCACAAAGCAGGGACTGTGAAAGTTTTTTTTTTTTTTTTTGGTTTTACCTTAAGGTGTTGAGTAACTGTTGAAGGATTTAATCATTTTAAACTGCTTAATGATACTATCAGCTTCCTTATCTTGAATTATTGCTTTAGCAGTTGAGTGGAGGATGAGTTACAAATCAAGGCCAGAGTTCTAGAGTCTGATTTTGTGGCCACTGATAAGCAGTGGGGAAGCAGGGAGCAGTGAAAACCTCTGGAGATAAGTAAAACCTGGCTAAAATACACATGAATGAGGGAAAGGATGAATTGCAGAATAGATTAAAAACTTGAACTCAGGTGCTGTGTAACCAAATATGGGTATAAGAGTAAGTGAGGAGGAGAAAGATAAGTTACTTTTAATAGATAATTAGAGAGAAAAGATCAAGCACTTATCTTGCCTATATTATATGAACAGTTTCTTTTGTAGGGAAATTCATTTTTGATGATAATTTCCAACAAATGCAGGGGCGTAATAAAATTAGAAAAATCACCACTTTGCAACCTATAATAAAATAATAGTTCTAGGTGATGACCATCAGTGGATACTGTTACCAGATGGGTATTGATAGGAAATTTTGGAAGTTAGATCTCAGGCTGAAATTACCTGAACTTGTAAATAACTCTCAGTATTACTAAAAGTGGAATAATTGTATATTATATTCATCAGGATGTGATACAGTGAGAAATACATAATTTATCAGGCATTTTTTTAATTTAAAAAATTGGTCCTATAGTTTATTAAGACTTTAGATCTGATTACCAGTTTATTCTTGTCTAGTCACTGAGTCACGTCTGACTCTTTTGCAAGCCCATGGACCACAGACCAGTCTCCTCTGTCCATGGGATTTCCAAGGCAAGAATATGGAGTGGGTTGCCGTTTCCTTTTCCAGGGGATCTTCCCAACCCAGGGATTAAACCTGTGTCTCCTGCTTGGCAGGCAATCCTTTACCACTTAAGCCACCAAGGAAGCCCCAATTATCAGTTTATAGGAAATACCAGAACCGGTGGAAAAAATAAGGTGTAACCACACACACATTAAAAAAAAAAACAACAATCAAAGCTATATCAAGGAAAAACAGGTTGAATACTAGTGATACAGAATTAAAGAGAGACTTCAGATACACAATAATTAAATGCTCTTGGTGAGATTTAGGTTCTAATTTGAACAACCAGCTCTATGAAGAGCTCTTTGAAACATAGGCTCAGTTTGATAGTAGCTGTTATTTAGCATTTATTGTTGATTTTATTGGCAATGTTATTTAAAAGCCCTTATTAATTAGAGATGCATACTGATGCATTTACAAATGGAAAGGCATAGAACTTTGGGTTTTATTTAACATTAAATAAAATAAAATATGAAACAAAATAAAGCTTTGTGGGGGATGTATAACATGAGAACAGGAATGTTTGTTAGTCTCAGGTGTTGGGCATTGAAAGCTGAGTGTCCATTGCAGTAATCCTCTGTCTTTTTAACTGAAAATTTCCATGTTGATAAAGGAAAAACAGTTTAATTTTAATCACATTGATTTGAATTGCCCATCAGATGTGCAGGTGTAGCTTATCAGTCAAATCTAATGTAAACGCATATTTTAGACTTTCCAGTGATGTATGAACTGCAAGCTTATGCAAAGAGTATGGAGTCAGAATGTAGTAAAGTGAACTCTGGAGACAGCAATCATTTAAAAGGAGAGCAGAGGAAGAGAAGTTCATAGAAGGTACTAAAAATGATTAGAGAGATAGGAAGAAAATCAGAATGTAGTCATAAAAAAGTAAGTGTCACCAACCTGCCATGTATGTTAACATGCCATATGAGAATTATTTAATACATTATACATCTGATTTTGAAACTGTAGGTCATTGTTAGTTGTCATACTGAGAGGGATTTTAGAGGAATTTTCTTGGAGTGGGAGCAGGGATTTGGAAAGCTAAGTAGAAAAGGATTCATGAGGTTACTGGAAGATGAGACATTAGAGATTTTCCTATTCAGAATGAATAGTTATGAAGGTTTTTCTTTCTTAGTGATGTTTTCTTTTGTTCTTGTTCACTTGTTTGTTAATTATTAGAGAAATATCAAAGTAGTCAGATCTGTACGGGACGACTCATAGGTGCAGAGGCAGATGATTTACCAGAAGGTAATGGAACAAAGCTGCTCACTAGCACACAGACCTTTCCAAGGTCCTTGGTGGGGCCTTTGTGCTAATATGTGTACATGAACACAGGGATTTTGTAACAGGAAAAGTAAGATATTGGCTGTTACTACTTTAATTTTCCCTCAAGTACAGTGGTTGAGTGGCCACTAGCATTTGTCAAGCACTACTAAAAAGTTTGAATTGAGAGTACCTTTTGTTTAGTCTGAGTGGGATATACTTTATGTAGTCCAGTTGGAGTTTAAATTATTCTGGCGGTACTGGTGGAGAACTGGTTTGCAAGAATATTCCTTCCACTCACTGTGAAAAATCACTGCGGTACCAAGGTACAGGGCTATCACTTGCAACTTGTCTTGTGGTGCCTGGCCCCAGAAGAAGGTGAGATGTAAAGAAAAAGTAAAATTTTAAATATAGTACTAGAAAATATGTCTTCAGTTTTTTTAAATAAATGATATCCTATATTTGAGAAATAAAGTAGAAGTATAATTTTCACTTGATTTTTAGAATCCAGGGTAGTCATTCCAAAATATTTCAACTTTTTAATAGGCAGTTCTTATTGTACCACCTTGCTTTCTTTCTGCCAAGTGCTGCGATTAATAAAGAGCTTAAACAAATAGAAACAACAGTCTTTTTCATACATTTTTGCTATTCCAGGGAATATATTCTCTAGTTTCAATTTTGGAACCATATATATTAAAAAACAGAGACATCGCTTTACCGACAAAGGTCCATATAGTCAAAGCTGTGGTTTTTCCAGTAGTCATGTATAGATGTGAGAGTTGGACCATATGGAAAGCTGAGCGCCAAAGAATTGATGCTGTTGAACTGTCCTGTTGGAGAAGACTCTTGAGAGTCCCTTGGACTGCAAGGATATCAAGCCAGTCAATCCTAAAGGAGATCAGTCCTGAGTTCATTAGAAGGACTGATGCTGAAGTTGAAACTCCAATACTTCGGCCACGTTATGTGAAGAGCTGACTTATTAGAAAAGACCCTGATCCTGGGAAAGATTGAAGGCAGGAGGAGAAGGGGATGACAGAGGATGAGATAAATGGATGGCATCACCAACTCAATGGACATGAGTTTGAGCAGGCTCCAGGAGTTGGTGATGGATAGGGAAGCCTGGCATGCTGCAGTCAGTGGAGTCACAGAGTTGGACACAACTGAATGACTGAACTGAACTGAACTGATCTTAAATTCTATGTGCCTGCAGTTATGAATTAATGTATTAATTACTAAAGTAGCTCTCAAAACAGCTGATTGATACAGATGGAATGAAGATTCAGCAAAGGCTAGAAGTACAACATGTGAACCTGACCAAGAGACATAGGAAATAATAGCATTAGGCTGTAAGTAAGTGACGCTAGTGGCAAAGAACCCGCCTATCAATGCAGGAAACTTTAGAGACTTGGGTTCAATCCCTGGGTTGGAAAGATTCCCTGGAGAAGGAAATGGCAGCCCACTCCAGTATGCTTGCCTGGAGAATTCCATGGAGAGAGAGTCAGGCAGGCTACACATCCATAGGATGCAAAGAGTTGGACATGATTAAAGCGACTTAGCACATGGACACACATCAATTAAACTCCATTGTTATTAAAGCCAGTGGTAAGGGAGACTGACCTAGGAATCTAAGGATATGTTCCATAGTACTGGAACTATCCAGTAGAATTAAAATTAATATCTTATAAAAGCTGATAATATCTCTCCTTGTTTTTAACCACAACTGAAAGAATAACCACCTAGGGAATTAAGATGAAATGGAAATATTGATTTATGTAAATCTCTAAGAATTGTATGATTTCAATTTTTGACTTATCTTTACATCTTATATTGTCCATTCTCCATATATGTGTGAATATATAATATAAATATGGAAATATATTTAAAATTTGCTATTTTAATTTTTTCTTTAAAAACAATTTTCTACTGAGTTTTTTTCCCCTTTCTTATGGTTCTTGTTTCCCAGTCTTTCTTCCTCAAATTCAAATGGTCTCAGATAAATGAATGGCAAGTAAATGCCTCAAAGAAGGACTAAGCATAATGAATAGCAGCTGACATGACATCTTCAAAATTACACATGAAAAAAATGTTTCTTTTCTGTTTATTTCCATGTAAATATTCTAGATGAGTAGTTCTAATGTCTGTATCAGTCTGTGCTGTATATATTGCATTCAAGAGACAGTTACAAAAAGAACAGTAGATGTTTGTGAAAGAGACATGCACAGTCTGCTTTTTATAAACAGACTTGGTTTAGCTTCCTGTCCAATATACTCAATCAAGCATGAACTTTTATTTGTATTTTTATACACTATAGACATAATTTTACTACATAATTGTAGTGTTCTCTTTTTAAATATTTTATACTTTTCTTAATAATTAAATTTATAATTGTGCATTCATTATATTTTGATTATTATATAATTTGAACATTGATTAATTAGATATTTTCATTATTTCAGTTAGGAAGATAAAATTATATCCCAAGTTACTGTAGAGAATTTAAGTAATTTATATCCAAGTTGCTAGATTCTGTTAGATAAGCTAATTTTCTACATAAATGAATAAGTGTTTATTTAATAAAGGCAATATCAGATTGTTCTTTCTATTTCAGGAACAGTGAAACATTTTGGTAGAGATACTATTATGTTGCAAGTGAGCTGCACTGAGTTTGTCCCTTTAATTGCAGAGGCAAAATCAATTTATAATCACCAGTCCTTGATCATGTTTGTATTTTCAACCCAGCTTGTTTTTAAGTTTCATTGACACCTTTTTTTTTTTTTGGTAGTTAGTGAAAGGATGAATTATTTAGATTTCAGGGTTTCTATGCAAATAGATTTTCTCATATTTCTTCTTGTTGCAGTCTGTCCAAAAGAAACATGCTATAATATATTAGTAATTACACTTTTAAGTGGTTTGTTCTAGATGCAACTCTAAATAGCATTTGTGGTGTAAGCAGTGATCATGGTCTGTATTTGCAAACAGACTATTAGTCTTTTGAAAGACCTTCCAGAGAAACAAACAACTTGGCAAACAACCTACTAAGTTCTCTAAAACAACTTGGAGTGTATGTGTATGTTTTAAACTTGAACAAGATCATCCAGGGAATTAGCACTGATAACATCATTTTATCCCCTATCTTGATAAATTAATAATCTAATTACTTTATGTCTAACCCAAATCCTTTAGTTTATAGTTGGTCTATGTCCACTATTTCTTTATTAGTAGAAAGTCACCAAAATTCTTGTAAGAAAACATAATTAAGTCACTTACTGTTCTATCTTTTGTTGATTGATAAATTCATCACTTAATATAGATATTCTCTCTAATACTTTAGTAATAGATAACTACCATTGAACATTTATCAAGTGCTAACTCTATATTTAGTTTTTTCCTGAGAGATGGTGCTTTGAAAGTGCTGCACTCAATATGCCAGCAAATATGGAGAACTCAGCAGTGGCCACAGAACTGGAAAAGGTCACTTTTCATCCCAATCCCAAAGAAAGGCAATGCCAAAGAATGCTCAAACTACTGCATGTTTGCACTCATTTCACACGCTAGTAAAGTAATGCTTAAAAGTCTCCAAGCGAGGCTTCAGCAATACATGAACCATTAACTTCCAGATGTTCAAGCTAGTTTTAGAAAAGGCAGGGGAACCAGAGATCAAATGGCCAACATGCACTGGATCATCAAAATAGCAAGAGAATTCTAGAAAAAACATCTATTTCTATTTTATTGACTATGCCAAAGCCTTTGACAGTGTGGATCATAATAAACTGTGGAAAATTCTGAAAGAGATGGGAACACCAGACCGTGAGCTGCCTCTTGAGAAACCTGTATGCAGGTCAGGAAGCAACAGTTAGAACTGGACATGGAAAACAGACTGGTTCCAAATAGGAAAAGGAGTGCGTCAAGGCTGTATATTTTCCACCTGCTTATTTATCCTATATTCAGAGAACATCATGTTCAATGCCAGGCTGGATGAAGCACAAGGTGGAATCAAGATTGCTGGGAGAAATATCAATAACCTCAGATATGCAGACAACACCATCCTTATGGCAGAAAGTGAAGAAGAACTAAAGAGCCTCTTGATGAAAGTGAAAGAGGAAAGTGAAAAAACCTGGCTTAAAACTCAACATTGAGAAAACTAACATCATGGCATCTGGTCCCAACACTTCATTACAAATAGATTGGGAAACAATAGAAAAAGTGACACACTTTGCTTTCTTGGGCTCCAAAATCACTACAGATGGTGACTGCAGACATGAAATTAAAATACACTCCTTGAAAGGAAAGTTATGACCAACCTAGACAGCATATTAAAAAGCAGAGACATTACTTTGCCAATAAAGCTACGTCTAGTCAAGGCTATGGTTTTTCTAGCGGTCATCTATGGATGTGAGATTTGGACTACAAAGAAAGCTGAGCGCCGAAGAATTGATGCTTTTGAACTGTGGTGTTGGAGAAGACTCTTGAGAGTCCCTCGGACTGCAAGGACATCCAGCCAATCCATCCTAAAGGAGATCAGCCCTGGGTGTTCATTTGAAGGACTGATGTTGAAGTTGAAACACAAATACTTCGGCTACCTGATGAGAAGAGCTGACTCATTGGAAAAGAACCTGATGTTGGGAAGGATTGAGGGCAGGAGGAGAAGGGGAAGACAGAGGATGAGATGGTTGGATGCCATCACTCACTTGATGGACCTGGGTTTGGGTGGACTCCGGTAGTTAGTGATGGACGGGGAAGCCTGGTGTGCTGCAATTCATGGGGTTGCAAAGAGGTGGACATGACTGAGCAACTGAACTGAACTGACTGATACCTTTTTTTCATTATTCTTAAAAATAGCTTTTGAAAAAAATTTTTTTCTTGAGATTGTTGTTCAGTTTCCCCATCATGTCTGACTCTTTGTGACCCCTTGGACTGCAGCTTACCATCTCCCAAAGTTTGACTAAGTTCATGTCCATTGCATTGGTGATGCCATTCAGCCATTTCATCCTCTGAACCTCTCTTCTCCTTTGCTCTCGATCTTTCCCAATATCAGGGACTTTTCCAGTGAGTCGACTGCATCAGATGTCCCAAATACTGGACATAACAAATTCAGCATCAGTCCTTCTTCCAACAAGTATTCAGGGTTGATTTCTCTTAAGTTGACTGGTTTGATCTCCTTGCTGTCTAAGGGACTCTCAGGAGTCTTCTTCATCACCACATTTTGAAGGCATCAGTTCTTGGCATTCTGCCTTTTTTACAGTCCCGCTCTCACAACCGTACATGACCACAAGGAAGATTGTAGCTTTGACTATATGGACCTTTGTCGGCAGAGTAATGTCTCTGCTGTCTAAGGGACTCTCAGGAATCTTCTTCAGCATCACAGTTTGAAGGCATCAGTTCTTGGCATTCTGCCTTTTTTACAGTCCCGCTCTCACAACCGTACATGACCACAGGGAAGATTGTAGCTTTGACTATATCGACCTTTGCCAGCAGAGTAATGTCTGCTTTTCAACACTCTTTAAGGTTTGTCATAGTTTTCCTGCTAAGAAGCAAATGTCTTGTTGTTTCAAGGCTGCAGTCAGCATCCGGAGTGATTTTAGAGCCCAAAGAGGAAATCTCTCATTACTTACACCTTTTCCTCTTCTGCAATCTATGAGGTCACAAAAAGTCGGACACAGCTGAGTGACTGAACTTTCTTCTTCCATTTGCCGTGAGGTAATGGGGCCAGATGCCATGATCTCAGTTTTTTTTTTTTTAACTTAATTTTCAGGTGGCTCTTTCACTGTCCTTCTTCACCCTCTTCTATAGGCTCTTTAGTCCCTCTCTATTTTCTGCCATTAGAGTGGTACCATCCACATATCTGAGGTTGTTGACGTTATCTCCTGCCTGTCTTAATTCCAGCTTGTAAATCAACCAGCCCATCATTTCTCACGATGTGCTCAGCATATAGGTTAAACAAGCAGAGTGACAGCAGACAACACTGTCATTCTCCTTTCTCAATTTTGAACCAATCAGTTGTTCCATCCAGGGTTCTAACTATTGCTTTTTGACCTATATACAGGTTCCTCAGGGGACAGGTAAGATGGTCTGGTATTTCCATCTGTTTAGGAGCTTTGCACAGTTTATTATGATCTACACAGTCAAAGGCTTCAGCATATTCGATGAAACAGAGGTAGATGATTTTTTCTGAAATTTCCTAGCTTTCTCTATGATCCAGTAAGTGTTGGCAATTTGAGTTCTGGTTCCTCTTCCTTTTCTAAACCCAGCTTGGACATCTGGAAATTCTTGGTTTGCATCATGCTGAATACTAGCATTAAAGATTTGAAGCATGACCTTCCTAGCATGGGAGCTGAGTGCAATTGTTTGATGGTTAGCACATTCTTCAGTACTACCCTTCTTGGGAACTGGGATGAAGCTTAACCTTTTCCAGTCCTGTGGCTACTGCTAGGTCTTCCAGGTTTGCTGACATATTGAATGCAACACCGTGATAGCATCATCCTTTAGGGCTTTGAATAGTCCTTCTGAAATTTCCATTGCATCCACTAGCTTTATTAATAGCAGTGTTTCCTAAGGCACACTTGACTTTGTTTGAGATAAAGATGATAATTTCAAACCAAACCTGTGTGACTCACATGCAATAATCCTAACAATTATTTAGTCTTCTGAACTCTTGCTGAGATTCTAATACTTACCAATTTTAGATGTCCCTACTTTCATCATAGTCTGATAAATGTAGATTCTAAATTGGTAAATTGAGATGATTCTTTTTTATCTCACAGATTATATTGTAACTGAAAACTCATCATGAATTAATAATGTGCTCACTGGTCCTATTATTTGCTTCCAAGAAAAAAATACAATTTCTTTCAATTTCTCTTCTTATAAGAAAGTATTGCCAAGTCCAAGCTCACTCTGCTTACCACACAATAGGCCAATAAATGCTGGAGATAAGGTGCTGAGGTAAGGCATACAACTTTATTTGGAAAGCCAGCTAACCAAGAAGATGGCAGATTAATGTCTCAAAATAACCATCTTGGTGAGGGCTGGATGCCAGATTCTTTTTAGATGAGAGATGGGGGAGGTTAGGAAACAAAGTAAAAAGACCATTTAATTCTTACAGATAGATGTTTCCTAGATGGCATGCTTTAGGCAGGGGGATGTCTTAGTCATTTCACAGGTGGTGTGAAATGGAATATTCCCTGTCACATCAATAAACAAGAATGTCATAACTATCCTTGATTCTGACCCCCCAAATGTGAATTTCTGAGCCACACTGGCAAGCAGTAGACATGAATTTCTGAGCCACAGTGATAAGCAGGGCTGCTCCCGATACAAGGAGACCAAGGATGTCATAGTCATTCCCAAGTGGACAGGTTCAGGTTATCGTCCTGTGAGCTAACAAAGCGACTTTATTTAAGGGGGAAGCAGAGGTGGGCAGGGTTCCCTGAGGCAGGCCTTTCTGTATGCTGTAGCAGCAAAATAATGGTTGAAGTCAGAGAAACAGATTAAGCCTGGAGTCAAAATTAACCCTTCCATTCACAAAAGCATAGCTTTTGCAGTTATCCATAGTAAATACAATGGTAAATAGTCATATCCAATAAAGTTGTTTAAGGAAATTGTTTTGAAGATTACATAATGTAGGCTAAGAACTTGGCATAGTAAATGCTCCATAAATAGCTGTTTCTCAGTCTGCTCTGTGAGGTTACATATATCACACTGGTCTAGTACAATATCCCTAGACTTAAGTCCAGGTCCCGGCAAAGGAAGTGTTCACAAATTGTGTGTAAACGAAACATTAGTGAATGTGAGGCATTTGGATAAAGGAGAAACAGTGTGATAATTCTTATCATAAAAATTGTAAACTTGGAGATGAGTTTTGAGTGGAACTTTAAGGGATGAATGTGACATGCACTGAGAAATGCATTATTCCAAATCTAGAGAATATCATTTACTCATGTTCACAATGATAAAAAGCTTATTGCTTAAGATAGATAGTAGCACACATTAAGCCATTTTGGGTATGATATTGTGCTGCCTCCATTTTCGGTTGACTTGAAACCAAGGAGTACTTACCTTCTTAAATTCATATATAGTAACTTTTTGTTTGTATGCTTATTAGTCTAAAATGTGCTTTTCTTTTCTATGCATTTATAGTGACTGAAAATTAGCAGGAGATTAAAACATAGTACTATTCTTCATACAAATATATATTTTCAAGATAGGTATACTGTTTTTTTTTCTGACAATTTTGATGTAATATTCCTTAGATAATTCACTTCAGGCATTTATTTAAATTTGATTATTTCCAGGATTGTGTTTCATAATTACACTCACAGAATGTCATTTTTAGTTTCCGTATTTGGCTATTTACATTGTAAATAGAAAAGTAAACTTCTAATTGTAATACTAATTTTAAAGAATCTTTCAATTACTATCCATTTAATGATTTTCATTGATACCAATTCAGTTTACTAGGAAAGAATATCTGATGCTATTTTTTCATGTTTTAGCTAAATTTTAGGGAAAATAAATGAGAAGAAATTTATAAATTTTAGTAATTGAAATTAGAACCTTCCCAGCAACTTGAAGACTTAAGAATAGAAAATATTTATTCATGAAAAACACAGCTCTGCATTCCCATTTAGTATGATAGACTAGAGACCCGAAAATATGAATGACAATTAAGGCAGGTTTGATGCGTGATACAGGGTGCTCCGGGCTGGTGCACTGGGATGACCCAGAGGGATGGGATGGGGAGGGAGGTAGGAGAGGGGTTCTGGATGGGGAACACATGTCCACCCAAAAAGAAAAAAATAATAAGTCATAATTGTCCAGTTTTTCTGGTTACTTTAATGTTAACTGGTTTTGATGCTAGTTGCATCTTTCTGTACCTATTTAGTTTAGAAATATCACATCTAATAAAAATTCATGTTCATTTCATATCCTAGTTTTAACACTAAATTTCTGTGACTATAATCCTTTATATTACCATCTTATACTCTTTAAAACACACATTTTTGAGATTTTTGAGATTTAGAAAGATGGTAACGACAATCCTGTATGCAAGACAGCAAAAGAAACACAGATGTATAGAACAGTCTTTTGGACTCTATGGGAGAGGGCAAGGGTGGGATGATATGGGAGAATGGCATTGGAACATGTAAATTATCATATGTGAAATCAATCGCCAGCCCAGGTTTGATACTTAATACAGGGTGCTCAGGGCTGGTGCACCGGGATGACCCAGAGAGAGGGAATCAGGAGGGATGTGGGAGGGGGGTTCTGGAGGGGGAACGCATGTATACCCATGGCAGATTCATATCAATGTATGGCAAAACCAACACAATAATGTAAATAAAATAAAAAAAACACATTTTGACATTTGATAAAGACTTTTCTAAACCAAAAGATATTACTTCCATCAAGATAGGAGAAGACTACTGGAGAAATATTTTGATTAGCGTCTGCTTTTTTCTTTTCTCAGAATCACATTGCATAACAATTTTTATTTCAATGTAAAATTCTGAGAACTAGCCGCTTGATAAATAATAATGGCAAACCTATGAGAAATGCCTTCCAGGTCAAAATATGAATCGTATCATGCATAGACATAGTGAAAACAATAAAAGCATAGTATGATGGGAAGGCACTGGGAATAATTACTAATGTCTGGAGGTAGACTCTTTGGGAAGTAATGAATTCTTCATCAGAAAAAGTATTCAAACATTAACCAGATGAACTATTCTCAGCAAGCATATAAGAGATTGAAAAATTGGATATTTTAATTATAATAGTTTTATAATGTTCATGTTTTACAAATCATTGAATTGTTCTAAAATCATTTAAGATGAAAATAAATATGATACGTATTACTGTATATTTATATCTGAGTTTCACTACTAGTGACTTACACATTAAGGCATTCATAGTAGTGAGACTGTCAAGAAGGTATGGTCTTTTTATAAAATGATTTTTCCTGAATATAATGACTTTGCCACTGGTATTAGAATTAAAAACAATGAGGTCTTCTATGTTATTTATTAATGGAGCAAACTTATCTGATTTCATTGTTCATTCTTGAAACATCGTTTTGTAAAGATTTTAAACCATGTTTTTCAGAAAGTTTAAAATTTGGAAGAATGAGATAGTGGGAACAAGATGAACTTAAACAAGGATTTTGTTCAGTTATATTGTCATGTTAAATCTACTTTATTCACTTTAGAATTTTTTTTCCTTTGCTTTTTTATTTGATCGTGCTTTATATAAACTCCACTTTGTATAAATGTGCACTCTTTATATTACACTTGGGGGAATTGTGCTATCAAGTCAGTCAGGATCCAATTTCATTCCCTATCAGGGTGAGTTTGTACAATGTAGTCTGTAAGCCTCAGTTTTCTCATCTGTGTAATGAGAATCATATTTCTTACCTAATAGTGTAGTTTTAAGAATTCACTAAGATAGTGCCTCTCCAGTCCCAAACAGTGCTTTGTAAATGACAGCCTCTCATAACTTTTTTCTATTATTTACTTTCTGTTTGTATTATCTTTTTCATTTTTGTATTTTCAGTTGTTTCAAAAAGGCTTGACTTGAAACAAATTTTGACTATTGAAAAAGAGATGAAAGCTTGGAATTTAAGAAATACAAAGTAATATGTTGGAAATAACCTGCTAGGAAGAAACAAAACCAAAAGTGTTCAATGTATCTATTGTTCCATTTATCTTGCCTGTCCAAGTTGCCTAGTGATAAAGGTTATTGCTTAGGCTCTCTTCTATTGACTGTAGTCTTTCTAGCTAACAGTTTGAAATTTCAGTGAATGCATTAGGAAAGCACTTTTTATCATGCTAGTGCATTCTTAAAATTAGCTGTCATATTTTAAAAGATATGTTTGGTACATCAAAGTGTTACTATAGAAAAGAAAGAGAAGAGAAAATCAATTTTATTGACATGCCCACTGCTTTTTTCACAAATGGTAGCTAAATTTCTATTCAGTGAAGTTTCCCAGTGTTTAATTAAACTGCATCATTTTTTATTTTGGAGTGTATGGAAATCTCTGACTCTCTATCAATATAATAGATAGGAATGCAGTACTTTTCATAAACTTTGACTCAGTACAAAGATAGATATTTATCCTTGCCAAGACAAATTTGTGATATGTTATTAAGTTTTTTGGACTCAGAAAATCATAATTATTCTTGTTAAAATGAAGAAATGGCAGATTATTTCATAAACATAATGATTTTATTTAGTTCTCTCTTTTCATACCATTAACCACAAACTAATATTTAAAACAAAAAGTCTGAAATGCATTGAATATTTAAAGGTATACTCATCCATGAACTAGACCTCATGTTTCAGATAAGTTTCTCTATGCAAAAAGCAAAGGAGTGAAGAATGAAAATATTGTAGCAAATGATCCGTTACATGCACTGGAATGTTCTACAGCTATCAGAATCTTTTCCTTCAGGATTCAGTTCTGTGGTCAAAGAAGTCAAGAACTATTTGAGTTATAATATAATGAAAGATAAAAAAAAACCCTGTAAACTGTATTTGAAAGCTTCAGGGTATGTGAGAAATATCCAAGCTATCCAAGTTTTTCCACAGACAAATTCAAAACAATCTATATTCTTATTGAAGATTGAATTGAAGATTTATTAAAACTTATAAAACTTATCTTCAATAAATTGAAGATTTATTAAAACTTTGAGAAATAATACTTGAGTTTACATGATTTTATTTATTTTTTTGTTGCACCATACAATTTGCAAGATCATTGTTCCCTGACCAGGCATCCAACAATGGCAGAGAAAGCACAGACTCCAAACCATTCGACTGCCAGAAAATTCCTGATAATTTTAAATGCCTGCCATTTTATTTTAATGACAATTAAAGAGAAACATGATAATTAAGAGAAAAATATGTATTAATGTGCAGGGTGGAACTGGGCAATGCTCTAAATATTTAGATATTTCATAAAAAATAATCACAGTATAATACTGTAAATAATATTATTATTTACTTTCTGTAAATACTATTATTTGCTTTCTCTAAGTAGAAAAAGGAGAGAAAGATTTCTTATACTGTTTTCTTCAAAATAAAGATTCTTAGAATGTGGATGTTCTATGTGAAGTGTGTATTCTGAAATTGCTTTGTGTATCCTCATTATCTTATTACCAAAATTAGCGTGGTTTAATAATTATAGAGTGACTAAAATGGGTTTCCTTGGTGGCATGGGCTTCCCTGGTGGCTCTGTCAATAAAGGATCCACCTGAAATGCAGGAGACTGCCTGCACTGCAAGAGACGCGGGTTTGATCCCTAGTTTGAGAAGATGTTTTGGAGGTGGAAATGGCAACCCACTCCAGTATTCTTGCCTGGGATATCCCATGGACAGAGGACGCTGGCATACTACAGTCCATGGGATCAAAAGAGTGAGAAATGACTGAGTGAGTAAAACACCAGACCAAAAGAATGGCAGTTCTGAGTGTATTCTTTATTCTTCCACTTTCTTGATATATGGCCTTAACGAGTATGAAGCTACTGTGCCTCGGCCTTTCTTGAATGTGCCTTAAAAGGAACAAGTGCCTATCTTCTCCACAGAGGTTCTGAGAAGATAAAGAATAGGATACACTGAAAATGCTTATAATACAAATACTAAATGAATAGAAATAATCAGAAGGCAATAATTATAGTATGTGTAGATTTTGGTAGACTTGGTTCTTCTAATAATCGACTTTTTAATACCTATGGAATTTTTACTCTTTTTACTTTTTATAAAATTGTGTTATGAGTATTGTGATTATATGGTAACACTTTAAAATAAACAGTGCCATGATATGCTCATTGCTTTTGCAACTGATTCATTCTACAAATATTTACTGAACATAAAATTGTGCAAGGCATTTTGTGAGACATTACAAAGGAAGGAGAATGTATCTCCCATGAAGATATAGGGTCCAGGAGTAGCAATGTGAGCTATCATATAATGTTGCTTATAATGCTCAGGCATGCCAAATACAATGCTATGTTATTTTAAATCTTCTCAAAGCCCAGCACAGAGAGGAAATTGTAGTCAGTATCTTGTAATAACCTATAATGAAAATAAATTTGAAAAAATACATATGTGAGAACTGAATCACTTGCTGTATACCTGAATCATTGTAATCAACTACACTTAAAAAAAAAAAAGGCCCAGTGCAAAGACCATTATAATTTTCATTTTTCAGTTCAGGAAGTTGCCCAAGGTCATTTGGTTAATAAGGTAGCAGAGCTCAATGACTAGTTTGATGAATAAAAAATACCATTTTCTTCTTATTATAACACATTATTCCTTAATATAAACAACCAATTCCATAGAGAGTTCTAATTCTGTAACAGTTTTATAGTATAAAATGCATAAAATGTAAGCATTGTAAATATGTTGTTTGTTTTTAAAATACTCCATATATATTCAGTTCAGTTCAGTTCAGTCCCTCAGTCGTGTCTCTTTGTGACCCCATGAATTGTAGCACGCCAGGCCTCCCTGTCCATCATCAACTCCCAGAATCTACCCAAACCCATGTCCATCGAGTTGGTGAAGCCATCCAGGCACCTCATCCTCTGTCATCCCCTTCTCCTCCTGCTCCCAATCCTTCCCAGCACTAGGGTCTTTTCCAGTGAGTCAACTCTTCACATGAGGTGGCCAAAGTATTGGAGTTTCAGTTTCAACATCAGCCCTTCTGATTAACACCCAGGACTGATCTCCTTTAGGATGGACTGTTTGGATCTTTTTGCAGTCCAAGGGACTCTCAAGAGTCTTCTCCAACACAACACTTCAAAACCATCAATTCTTCGGCACTCAGCTTTCTTCACTGTCCAACTCTCACATCCATACTTGATTACTGGAAAAACCATAGCCTTGACTGTACTGACCTTTGTTGACAAAGTTATGTCTCTGCTTTCAAATACGCTATCTAGGTTGGTTATAACTTTCCTTCTAAGGAATAAGTGTCTTTTAATTTCATGGCTGCAATCACCATCTGCAGTGATTTTGGAGCCCAAAAAAATAAAGTCTGACACTGTTTCCACTGTTTTCCCATCTACTTTCCATGAAATGATGGGACCGGATGCCATGATCTTAGTTTTCTGAATGTTGAGCTTTAAGCTAACTTTTTTACTCTCTTCTTTCACTTTCATCTAGAGGCTTTTTAGTTCCTCTTAACTTTCTGCTATAAGGATGGTGTCATCTGCATATCTGAGGTTATTGCTATTTCTCCTGGAAATCTTGATTCTAGCTTCTGCTTCTTCCAGCCCAGCGTTTCTCATGATGTACTCTGAATATAAGTTAAATAAGCAGTGTGACAATATACAACCTTTATGTACTTCTTTTCCTATTTGGAACCAGTCTGTTCCATGTCCAGTTCTATCTAACTGTTGCTTCCTGACCTGCATACAGGTTTCTCAAGAGACAGGTCAGATGGTCTGGTATTCCCATCTCTTTCAGAATTTTCCATAGTTTATTGTGATCCACACAGTCATTGGCTTTGGCATAAGTCAACAAAGCAGAAGTAGATGTTTTTCTGGCATTCTGTTGCTTTCGCCATGATCCAGCACATGTTACCCATTTGATCTCTGGTTCCTCTGCCCTTTGTGAAACCAGCTTGTACATCTGGAGTTCACAGTTCACTTATTGCTGAAGCCTAGGTTTAAATATATTAGCTTTAATAAAACTTAACTTTCTAATCTTTACTTATCTATTTTATCCACTCCATCAAATACTTTAGTTTTTATAAGAATTTTTTTTAATGTTTTTATTACCCTATCCAGTTCTTGAGAAGGTTCAAGTTGCTCATTCCAAAACCAAGACTGGAACCTGGCATAGTCAATAAATGCTGAATGAATTAAATTGAATGAGTTACCTTGGGAACAGGATGTTCTTGCTAAATTATTTAGTATCCAAAAATAACATTTTCCTTATATCCTTAGTGTAGGAGAACATTTCATATATGTACTTAAAAGACACAGAACAAGAAAAAATAATATATAAGGTAAAAATTAAAGGTGGTAATAAAAGCTTTTGATTTCAAGTTTTATCATAAAATTGTAAGTGAAGTTCAACAAGTCACTTTAGTTAGTGTTTCTTAAAGGGAAATTTTGGAATTTTGTAGTTTTGTTCGTTAATGCAGTGGCTAAGGGGCCTTTCCAGTGGTGTGAGAATCATCTAAAGCATAGGTTCCAGCTCTTTACACATTGACATCATGTTGATAGCTTGAAACAGGCCATCCTAGGAGTATTTACTCTGAGGAAATTAACAGAAAATCTAGATTTTGTTTGTTTTTTAGATAGAGATTTCCCCATACTGGCTTCTGTTTATGCTTAGAGGGCAGAATCAAGGGATGCTAATATATGTCATTCTCAGAAGAGTTTCTCATAGGAAAGCATGACCCTGTTTTTATAATATAATTATCTGAGCTTAGACCCATCTCTAGTTTCCATAAAAGGAAATTTAATTTTTGTGTGATTTTAAAGGATAATGATTTTTCTAAGAATACAACTACCATGTAAACTGATAAAAGATTGAATTTTGCTTAATCAACATTTTAGAAAATCTCTTTACCAAGGGAAATGAAATTTATGGTATTTGAGCCCCACTCACCTCATAAAAGGCTTTACAAGTGGTACAGTGGTAACAAATATGCCTGCCAATACAGGGGATGCAGGAGATGTGGGTTCTGATTGCTGGGTTGGGAAGATCCTCTGGAGTAGGAAGTGGCAACCCACTCCAGTATTCTAGCCTGGAAATTTCCATGGACAAATGAACCTGAAGGGCTACAGTCCATGGGGTTGCAAAGAACTGGACACAACTGAGCAACTGCACATGCATTCACACAAACCTCATAAAAGTTTAGTTATTGTTCTCTCTTTCAGCTTGATCTTCTACAGGGTTTGTAAGCACCTGAGAACTTTATCTATGTCTTCTGTATAGTTGTGCGAGAGCATTTATACATTAAAATAAAAATCATTTTATCATGAAAGTATGGTTGGTTAATTATATTGATTATGTTTATGTCAAGTGTATAGAGGTGGTTACATTCTCTGTGAACTCCATTTTAACCTGTTACAGAGTTGCTGTTGCAGCTAGGTCTGTTCATTTTATGGAGGAGAAAGTATGACCCGAGGAGGTAAAGTGACGTGACCAAAGTGACAGACTCATTGGGATTTCAGGCTTAGTTTGTTATCTATTTTCCTTTTGTTTTCAGTAGCCAAACAGTTGACATGTAAGCCAAGTTCATAATAATAAATGCATACTATTGATGAAAATGCGTATCAGTTCAGTTCAATTGGTCAGCCGTGTCCTACTCTTTGCAACCCCAAGCACACCAGGCTTCCCTGTCCATCACCAACTTCTGGAGCTTACTCAAGCTCATGTCCATCCAGTTGGTGATGCCATCCGACCGTCTCATCCTCTGTCATCCCCTTCTCCTTCTGCCTTCAGTCTTTTCAAGCATCAGGGTCTTTTCCAAGGAGTCAGTTCTTTGCAACAGGTGGCCAAAGTATTGGAGTTTCAGCTTCAGCATCAGTTGTTCCAATGAATATTCAGGACTGATTTCCTTTAGGAATGACTGGTTTGATCTCCTTGCAGTCCAGGAGACTCGCAGGTGTCTTTTCCAACACCACAGTTCAAAAGCATCAATCCTTTGGCCCTCAGCTTTCTTTATAGTCCAACTCTCACCTTTTACTAGATGGACCTTTGATGGCAAAATAATGTCTTTGCTTTTTAATATGCTGTCTAGGTTGGTCATAGCTTCTCTTCCAAGGAGCAAGTGTCTTTTAGTTTCATGGCTGCAATCACCATCTGCAGTGATTTTGGAGACCCCAAAGAAAGTCTGTCACTGTTTTCATTGTTTCCCCACCTATTTGCCATGAAGTGATGGTACTGGATGCCACGATCTTAGTTTTCTGCATGTTGATTTTTAAGCCAAGTTTTTCACTCTCCTCTTTCACTTTCATCAAGAGGCTCTTTAGTTCTTCTTCACTTTCTGCCATAATGGTGTTATCATCTGCATATCTGAGGTTATTGATATTTCTCCTGGCAATCTTGATTCCACCTTTTGCTTCATCCAGCCCAGCATTTCACATGATGTACTCTGCATATAAGTTAAATAAGCATGGTGACAATATATAGCCTTGATGTACTCCCTTCCCAATTTGGGAAGGCAACAACTCATAAAAATGATTTTACAGTATGGCATTATGACATTATTGTATAAAAATGTTTATCTCACCATGTGACCACGTGTATGTAAACAAAAGGAATGTCTTCTCATCTTTAGAACCATATTGAACAATGTGTGTATATATGTATCTTTCATAATCGAATATAACATGAGGCTTTAAAAGACTTAAAACGCTAAGATGACCCTTTGCTCATTTCCTAAACTGAAATGGAATTTAAATTATTAATAGATACAAACTTGAGTCTTCAAAGATTGACTTTTGAGTCCTAGTTTTTAGCATTATTGAATATCTTGTCTACAGAGGAAAATAATCAATAGTGAATATCAATATATTCAGGGAAGATTTTACCTTGAGAACAGTTTATATAACCAGTTTTTAAAAGTGCAGCCCAATGTGAAGTCCTTCAACAAGGATGCTTAGAGCCAAATCCTACTAGGTTGATCTAAAGCCCCTTAAATTCTTCCTGTACTATGGTCAGGTCAGGATTGTCCTGGTTCTCAGAGCTATGAGGTTTATTTGGGAGATAAGTAGCCAAGACAGAATTTGAAACAAAATCTTCTCAGTCTTCTAGTATTCTTTGAGAGCTGATGCCTCAGAAATAAAAGGGTTTATAAATTTGAACCAACTTCTTTGTTATCTAAACAATTGTATTTTATCATATTTCATCTCATTTGTGGTAATTAATATATTAAGTTATAAGCCTTGATTTCTGGATGTTAAATGGAGAAAATACTAGATACTGATTATTACTTAAATATATACATATGTATTCAATATATATGTATATCACATATATATAGATAGATACATATATACATTTATAAAAGCATCTCTCAGTGGAGTCTGGCTTTTAATCAATGATAGTTATTATTTACAGTATCATTTAACAGTAATAAAGTGATCTCTTATTGAACATATACCTTTAGACACAAAATTGTATTAGTTCTATAATAGAATGTTTACAGGTACAACTCAGGCATTGTACTGAAAATACATACTCATACTTTTAAACATACTTTTAAATATTTTCTCTTCATTTGAATGTCAGCTAAGACATTTTAAACAATCAGAAAACAGCTTTAGCTCAGCAAAAGTTGAAAATGTTTTAGGATTCTAATACTTAGCAAAATAATAAAGAGAAGAATATTAGAAAATATATGATTTTGTAACATTTTCAGTTGTATACTTAAAAGTAATAAAGGGAAAAAATGACAATATTTAAAGTATTTTTTTATCAATACTAGACAGTAAAGCACTTATTTTACAAAAACTTTTATGTTATTTGGTGTAATAGTTTCAGCCTCTGAAGGGGAACTTATTTCATTCTTTCCCCTTAGTTTATCGCTTTCATTATGTGACAGTGTAACTCATGCATTCACAGTTTGCAACTTCATTTTTTTTGTTGTTGTTGTTCTCACACATAAGTTGATACCAAAAGTAGGGGAGAAATCAATGGAAGTAATTGTTTGATGACATAATTCAGAATTCTAAAAATGGAAAGGAGAAATTAGCAAATTATGGTTAAAAATAACACTGAGTCTACTACTGTGAACTGGATAAAGAAAAACAAAAACAAAACAGAATAGAAGAACTTACTATTCTCCTAAATTTCAGACAAGAGTAAGCTAAAAAAAGAAAAAAATCCAAAATTGTACAGGCAACAGAATGGAATAATATAAACTTTAAAATTTAGCCTGGTACTAGAAATATTATAGAAGCAGAAAGATATTGTAAGGGACAGAATCAATACTCCCAGTTCAAATGAAAATTTAGCATGTTGAGCTAGGTATACACCTCATGCGGGACGAGGTCAATGTCTTCCCTACATTTACTTTTATAGTTCTCTTAGGCTCAACAGTGCACTCCCCACATAGCAAGCAGTCTCCTTAAATTTCGTTGTATTTGGTAATCCAGGAAGCTCATAATTTTAGAAGGTATTATGGAGCTATGATACCACCCTTATGGCAGAAAGTGAAGAGGAACTAAAAAAGCCTCTTGATAAAAGTGAAAGAGGAGAGTGAAAAAGTTGCCTTAAAGCTCAACGTTCAGAAAACTAAGATCATGGAATCTGGTTGCATCACTTCATGGGAAATAGATGGATAAACAGTGGAAACAGTGTCAGACGTTAGAATTGCCATATGACCCAGCAATCCCACTGCTGGCATACACACCGAGGAAACCAGAATTGAAAGAGACACATGTACCCCAATGTCCATCTGGCACTGTTTACAATAGCCAGGACATGGAAGCAACCTAGATGTCCTTCAGCAGACGAATGGATAAGAAAGCTGTGGTACATATACACAATGGAATATTAATCAGCCATTAAAAAGAATACAGTTGAATCAGTTCTACTGAGGTGGACAACACTGGCCTATTATCCAGAGTGAAGTAAGCCAGAAGGAAAAACAACAATACAGTATACTAACTCGTATATATGGAATTTAGAAATATGGGCATGATACAGGGTACTCAGGGCTTGTGTACCGGGATGACCTAGAGGATGGAATCGGGAGGGAGGTAGGAGGGGGGTTCTCTAAGGGGAACACGTGTATACCCATGGCAGATTCATGTCAATGTATGGCAAAACCAACACGATAATGTAAAGGAAAAAATAAATTAATTAATAAAAAATATATATTTTGAGGGGTTCCAAAATCACTGCAGATGGTGATTGCAGCCTTGAAATTAAAAGACACTTATTCCTTTGAAGGAAAGTTATGACCAACCTAGATAGCATATTGAAAAGCAGAGACATTACTTTGCCAACAAAGGTCCGTCTAGTCAAGGCTGTTGTTTTTCCAGTAGTCATGTATGGATGTGAGAGTTGGACTGTGAAGAAAGCTGAGTGCCGAAGAATTGATGCTTTTGAACTGTGGTGTTGGAGAAGACTCTTGAGAGTCCCTTGGACTGCCAAGAGCTCCAACCAGTCCATCCTAATTGAGATCAGTCCTGGGTGTTCATTGCAAGGAGTGATGTTGAAGCTGAAACTCCAGTACTTTGGCCACCTGATGCGAAGAGTTGACTCATTGGAAAAGACCCTAGTGCTGGGAAGGATTGGGAGCAGGAGGAGAAGGGGATGACAGAGGATGAGGTGGCTGAATGGCATCACCAACTGGATGGACATGGGTTTGTGTAGACTCCAGGAGTTGGTGATGGACAGGGAGGCCTGGCGTGCTGCAGTTAATGGGGTTGCAAAGAGTAGGACACGACTGAGCAACTGAACTGAACTGAACTGAAAGAAGCTATGATAGCTGATGATAGGAAGCTGAAGATTTTTGGGTCTTCCAAAAAAGTCAGCTCTATCAAGTTATCCAGAATAGGTTAGCTTTAATGAGCAAATGTCACTCCAATTTTAAGCTTTAGAAAATACCTAAATATTGTTTTGAATATATTGTGTTCATAGCCTCTTTTTTAATCACACGGAATAATACACCTACTGATGTGGTTTCATTGCCACTTTTACTTTAGAGAACTCAATTATAGGGTTTTTTTTTTTTTGAGAATTTAAGAATTTAGAAGGTACAAAAAATTTTAAAGCATTCAATTCAATTTCAGTAAATTAGTTTTTTGAAATTCTGTAGATAATTGGAAGAAATTAGGTGTAGTTATAGTTATTCAGTTACACCGTTTATGATCATCATATTTGATTGTAAATTATTTAATTTTATTCAGAACAAGACAGGACTTTTATAAGAGGTCAGGATTATATAAGTAAGCATATCTACATGTCAGTGACGCTGTTCTCATTTTATGTTCAGATTCTCTTAACGAGTCGGTCTTAACATGTTTTTGTTTTGTTTTGGTCAAAAGATGATTGATACCAAAGTTATAATTTTTACTTAACAATGATTAAGTAAGGGAAGTGATAAGAATTCACCCCCTCAGATGTAATTATTGGTATTGGACAATATGTATTGTGTCTTGGGGAAGAGAACTGGGCTCTGAAGTCTTTTCTAGCTCTAGTACATTATGAGCTCTGGGGTGGAGCTCATAATTAATAAATTAATTATGTGAGATTATTAATAAACAATTATTAATTATTTATCATAATAAATAATTATGTGAAAGATACCGTAGTGACACAAGTAAGCATAAGTCTCTCATTTTTAATGGGGACATGATTGAGTACAAATGCAATACAAAGCAGAATGCAATTACTACAATGAAGTGGAGGGACTATAAATCTACATGGTAAGGACACTTGTGTTAACTGAGGAGAATGGAGATAATTAATAATTATTAATTACAATTAATTAATTATTGTGTCACATATTGACTCTCACTGTCAGTATATTCCTTCTCTTGGCACAGTTCTGGTATTTAAGGACATATTTTTTTCAGACTTAGTAATGACAAAAAACCTTACTCACATATATCCTTCCTTCTAAATAAGGATAGAGAAGGGAACTGTCTCATCAATTATCTTGATACTGTGTAAGATAAGGTTCCCTCATATTCCATAGGGTTTAACCCATTTTCTCCCTTTTACAGCCAAAGGTCAGGAAAGAACTGTCCATATATACACTGTATTCTTGTCCTGTGCATTCAGTACTGGATCTTGGTTAACTTGTCTTTGTTATGTAACTCTGTCTTATTTTTTCCAGTCTTATCAGAAGACTCCTGGTTCCCTATCAGGTACACACTTCTTAGTCCTTCTCATTCTTGATGTTTTATATAAAATATTATATGTAAGAAAAAGGTTATGTTTATCACTTTCTGTTACTTGGAAATGCTCCCCTCAGTTCTTGTGACAATACACTCTTCTGTTTCTGCCTTCATTCCTGGCTCCTCTTTATGTCTTCTTTCAGACTATTTCTCCCTTTCCATCCTTTCAAAGTTAGTATTCTTCAGGTCCTGACATGGGTCCTATTTCCTTCTCATTTAATAGGAATTTTCAGGATGATTATCTGTACCTGCCTGGATTTCCTGATCCTATATTTGCTGAAGGCTCAAAAAAAAAAAAAAAAGATTCAGTCTGTCATGTATATCCAAATCCATACTAGACTTCTAACAAACTTGCAAACTCATCATCTTTCCTACTTTCCAGTAGATATCACACTTTTGAGTTTGGAGAAGTTTCTCATTTCTTCTATGCTCCTGAGCAACCTACTTTTCTAAACTTCAGTCAAGTTCTATGAAAACTTTCTCTTGTGTCAGCTTGCTTCTTTCAACACCATTGTTTCTTCCCTAGTCCATCCTTCAGTTTCCTGTTCTGTGGATACTTTTTTTACCGGAAGATCTCCATTCCCCTCAGTTAACACAAGTGTCCTTACCGTGTAGATTTATAGTCCCTCCACTTCATTGTAGTAATTGCATTCTGCTTTGTATTGCATTTGTACAAATGAGAGACTTATGCTTACTTGTGTCACTACGGTATCTTTCACATTTAAGACGTAACCTGAGTGATTGCAGGTAGTTAAAGATTTGTTGAATGAGACTTATATGTTACATATTCAAATAGGCATTATTTGGGGGAGAAGGCGAGGGTGGGATGATTTGAGAGAAGTATATTATCATATGTGAAACAGATCACCAGCCCAGGTTTGATGCATGAGACAGGGTGCCCGGGGCTGGTGCACTGGGATTACTCTGAGAGATGGGCTGGGGAGGGAGGCGAGAGGGGGCCTCAGGATGGGGAACACATGTACACCCATGGCTGATTCATGTGAATGTATGGCAAAAACCACTACAATATGGTAAAATAATTAGCCTCCAATTAAAATAAGGGGAAAAAAAGAAAAGGCATTATTGTTTTTCAGCAATGAGGAAAGTAGAGCTCAGAAGTGCCAAGCATCATACCATTAATGTAGTCTGGACTCTGATCAAACCTTGAGATTTTCTGCACCATATTACCACATTGTATTATTCATTCTGAATCTTCTCTTCCTCAGTTCTCCTAATCCCATTTTTGTCTTTCTTCACTCATTACTAATGTACATTCACCCATATTACAAACACTTCTATTAATATGGTACTTCCTTATTTTAGAAACTTGTCTGAACTCTGTGATTCCCAAGTGTTACAGGATGAAATTAATGTCATTGAAAACTTTTCAAATTAAAGAAGCCTAAGCAACATTTTAGGGCTTCCCAGGTGCTGCTAGTGATAAAGAACCTGCCTGCCATTTCAGGAGACGTAAGAGACCTGGTTTCAATCTCTGGGATGGGAAGATTCCCTGGAGGAGGACTTGGCAACCCACTGCAGTATTCTTGCCTGGAGAATCTCGTGGACAGATTCTGGTGTACTAGTAGTCCATAGGGTCACAGTGAGTTGGACATGACTGAAGTGACTGAGCACGCATGCAAGCAACATTTTATCCTGAGGCCTTTGGAAGAATAAGAAAAAAAGAAAAAGGAAAAAAAAAAACCTCTAAAATTAAATTTTTTTCTGTTGTTTTTTTAATGTTTTTATATGACTTGTATTTCAGAAGGACAATGATTCACAGTTTAGGTTATGGTTATTTCTAAAACACATACATGTGTACATACATACATACATACATACATACTTTTGTAGCTTAAAAAAAGATTCTTCTTAAAAACCCAGTGGTCATCTTCATACCTAACATTAGATCCTTTAAAATCGCATAAAAGAAACAAACACAAGAAGATATGCAAACGATGTC
This sequence comes from Antilocapra americana, assembly GCA_007570785.1. Taxonomy (NCBI): domain Eukaryota; kingdom Metazoa; phylum Chordata; class Mammalia; order Artiodactyla; family Antilocapridae; genus Antilocapra; species Antilocapra americana. Next base: position 10,028,073 of record ML662438.1, read on the forward strand.
AAATAACTTTATCCTGGTAATAAATGCAAATCTGCTAAATAGCAGATATGCTATTTCATTGTTCTTTAGTTTCTTTGTAGGGAAAAACTCAAAGATAACTTGCATAATAGCAAAAATAGCTCTGTAAATAAAATAAAACATTTTGTGAATGATAACTTCTTTATGGAACCACTACTATGTTAAATATTTTATATTTTATTTGAATTAAGACTTATCAAAATAGGGCTTTGATAGATATGCATCCAGTATATAGATAAACTGATTTTATTATGCAAAAAGGTGGAACACATATAAAAATGCTTCATTTCAGTACTTCATGATTATAATCAAAACATAATTTGGGAATCTGTTTTTTAATTTTTGAAAAATTTAAAGCAACTCTAAATATGAACACATAAATTATATTTTGAATCCCTAGAGTATTTATGCAATATGTAAGGAACATCTGTGAAGTGTAGGATAATTCTCATTTACAAAAGGAAGACCTTTATGACACATATTTAGTTTATGATCTTATGTTAAGAACTGTCAGGTCAGTCTTTTAAGTCCATATTCCACAGATGTTCATTAGACATCTACCATTAAATGTTAAGTCTCTTCATTAGAGAGTTGAATAGATTTAGAGGCAACACATTGTTTTAAAAAACCTTGAGTGTAGTCTGACTTTCCTATGAGTATAAATGTAACTCATATTTATTTATGATTGTTTAGTCTAAAAATATTCAGACCAATTTAGCAGGAATTTCTTTTGGAGGCTGTGAAGAGCTTGCTCTGGGATTCTTGTTTTCTAAGCCGACTTAATTGAGGGCACCTTCTCAGTTTCAGAGCACTTTATAGCACTGTGAAGACACTAATAAAAAGACTTTTCATGTGTTATAATTGAGATAAAGTGAAAAAACTTATGCAGAGTGCCAAAAATCAAGAAACATTGAAAGCATGTAGACATCAACTGCCCACTGCTCTTGAATTTTCTCACTTTAGATCTTTATGTTCTGTCCACATTAAAAACTCATAATATTTATACTAAATTTATTATCACAAGTTATGCAACATCATAAGATATGCAATATTCATATAGAAATGGAAGCATCAGATTTACAAAGTATAAGAATGTTTGCAGTTTAATATTAGATAGTTACTTTACAAAGACTAGTCTCGTAACTAAAATTTTCATTTAATGAGTAAGCTCTTTGAATCAGGCCAAAGTACTGGAGTTTCAGCTTCAACATCAGACCTTCCATTGAACACCCAGGACTGATCTCAATTAGGATGGACTGGTTGGATCTCCTTGCAGTCCAAGGGACTCTCAAGAGTCTTCTCCAACACCACAGTTCAAAAGCATCAATTCTTCGGCACTCAGCTTTCTTCACTGTCCAACTCTCACAACCATACATGACTACTGAAAGAACCATAGCCTTGACTAGACAGACCTTTGTTGGCAAAGTAATGTCTCTGCTTTTCAATATGCTATCTAGGTTGGTCATAAGTTTCCTTCCAAGGAGTAAGCATCTTTTAATTTCATGGCTGCAGTCACCATCTGCAGTGATTTTGGAGACCCCAAAAATAAAGTCTGATACTTTTTCCACTGTTTCTCCATTTATTTCCCATGAAGTGATGGGACCAGATGCCATGATCTTAGTTTTCTGAGTGTTGACTTTAAGCCAACTTTTTCACTCTCCTCTTTCACTTTCATCAAGAGGTTCTTTAGTTCCTCTTCACTTTCTGCCATAAGGGTGGTGTCGTCTGCATATCTGAGGTTATTGATATTTCTCCCGGCAATCTTGATTCCAGCTTGTGCTTCCTCCAGCCCAGTGTTTCTCATGATGTACTCTGCATACAAGTTAAATAAGCAGGGTGACAATGTACAGCCTTGACCTACTCTTTTTCCTATTTGGAAGCAGTCTGTTATTCCATGTCCAATTTGAACTGTTGCTTCCTGACCTGCATACAGGTTTCTCAAGAGACAGGTCAGATGGTCTGATATTCCCATCTCTTTCAGAATTTTCCACAGTTTATTGTGATCCATACAGTCAAAGACTTTGGCATAGTCAATAAAGCAGAAGTAGATGTTTTTCTATAACTCTCTTGCTCTTTTGATGATCCAGTTCATGTTGGCAATTTGATCTCTGGGCCTCTGCCTTTTCTAAAACCAGCTTGAACATCTGGAAGTTCAAGGTTCACGTATTGCGGAAGCCTTGCTTAGAGGCATTTTGAGCATTACTTTACTAGCGTGTGAGATGAGTACAATGTGTGATAGCTTGCACATTCTTTGGCATTGCTTTCTTTGACATTGGAATGAAAACTGACCTTTTCCAATCCCATGGCCACTGCTGAGTTTTCACATTTGCAGACATTCTGAGTGCAGCACTTTCACAGCATCATCTCTTAGGGTTTGAAATAGCTCAACTGGAATTCCATCACCTCTGCTAGTTTTGTTTGTAGTGATACTTCCTAAGGCCTACTTGACTTGACATTCCAGCTATCTGTCTCTAGGTGAGTGTGAATGATTACACTATCCTGATTATCTGGGTCATGAAGACCTTTCTTGTACAGTTCTGTGTATTCTTGCCACCTTTTCTTAATATCTGCTGCTTTGGTTAGGTCCCTGCCATTTTTGTCCTTTATTGAGCCTATGTTTGCATGAAATGTTCCTTTGGTATGTCTAATTTTCTTGAAGAGATCTATAGTCCTTCCTGTTCTTTTGTTTTCCTCTATTTCTTTGCACTGATCACTGTGGAAGGCTTTTTTATCTCTCCTTGCTATTCTTTGGAAGTCTGCATTCAAATGGGAATATCTTTCCTTTTCTCCTTTGCTTTTGGCTTCTCTTCTTTTCACAGCTGTTTGTAAGGCCTCCTCAGACAGCCATTTTGCCTTTTTGCATTTCTTTTTCTTGTGGATGGTCTTAATCCCTGTCTACTGCACATTGTCATGAACCTCCATCGAGAGTTCATCAGGCACTCTGTCTATCAGATATATTCCCTTAAATCTACTTCTTACTTCCACTGTATTGTCATAAAGGATTTGATTTAGGTCATACCTGAATGGTCTAGTGGTTTTTCACACTATCTTCAATTTAAGTCTGAATCTTTATGGTGCAGAGGGCTTAGTTTGTCTAAGTGAACACATATAAAGAATGGAAAAATAAAAGCTCAGATTAAGCCATGAGAGATAACTGCGTTTAGAGGTTGGATTGTAGTAAAGCAGCAGTAATATATGGGCTTCCCTGGTGACTCAGATGGTAAAGAATCTGCCTGCAATGCAGGAGAGCTGGGTTTGATCCCTGAATTTGAAAGATCCCCTGAAGGAAGGCATGGCAACCCACTCCAGTACTTTTGCCTGGAGAATACCCACAGACAGCGTGGCCTGGCGGGCTACAGTGCATGGTGTCATAAAGAGCCGGACATGACTGAGCGACTAAGCACAGCACAGCATTAATAAGGTGCACTGTAACTGAAGAAAGCAGAGTATAAATTAGGTGGAACAAAACTAAAAAGTTTAGGAAGAAAAGCATTCTAAGTGGAAGAGATAAATTCAATCAAAGCTACAGAGATTTCAAGTAATATTTGGCATAGAAAGAAGCTTAACTTTAATTTCATTGTGGCTAGTGAGGACCCATTTCCGTAGTGTTAAAGATGATACAAGATTGCAAAAGAAGTGAGGAAAAAGATGGTGAGAAAATGAAGGCATGTCGCATACATCATAACTTACAGGAGTTTGGCAGGGAAGAAAAATTGAGAAAAACTTCCTAAAATATTGGGATGAAATTACTTAATTGCATACTGGCAAATATTTTCTCATATGTGGTTTGTCAGAAGTCGAGGCTTTTCACATTTTCTATCTTTTCAGATTTGGTTTCCAAGTCATATTGAGAATGAAGTTATCTTCAAACTTTCATGGGTGTGATGTTGCATATTGAATCACAGATGCTCCTCACTTCTGTAAAGCTTTTTTTTATTATTATTATTTTGATTTCCTTTTTCTAGTAAAAGTTTGTATTTCACCCTCTCATTTTTCCCTTGTTTTTAGAGGCTGCTGCCTGAGCTTTAAATTTTCTGGCAGATGGTCCTCAGGGATGTCTGCTTGAGTCACTAGATTATAAGAACCTATTACTCTTATCTGACTTATTTCAACAATTTAAATCATTTGGTCCATTTGACCCCTGACAATATATGAAGGGGGGCTCAAATCTTACTTGAGATATAATCTGTAGGGAAAACTGATCCAGTGATAAATACTCAGTTGTGTAAAATGTATGTGTTCTAAGGTTCAAAAAAAGGGCCAATAACATAAAAACATTTTGAGAAGGATTTCCCTGAAAAGGTATCAAAATTCTGATAACAAAAGACCAAAGAAAGATATCACTGTATGTACTAAAACTTTTCCAAAGTCTAATGCCCACTTTCATAAAGCTTGATTCCTTTTCCTTTCCCAGAAATAAGAAAGACTTAACTTTAAAATTAAAAGCATACTTTAGATGATATAAAGTATATATAAATATATTTGTCCCTCAGTATTTTAACCAATTATTGTACTTAATTAAACATTATGATATATTTGACATGAGAAGTAATTGAAGCTAATTTTTTTGTGATTATTTTTTCTTTAATTTTTGCAATAAATTGGTAGTCTACTATCATCTAACAAATTACCCCAAAACTCAGTGGTTTACAAACATAAACCATGAGGGTCAGGACTCTGACCTAGACTCCCTCACAAGGTTACATTTCAAGCTTTGAATTAGGGATGCAGTCATATCAAGGCTTAATTTAGGGAGGGTGGATTTCCAAGCTCACTCTCCATGCTGTTTGCAGGCTTCAAGTTCTCACTGGCATCTGGCTAGAGACACACTTCCTTGCCTTATGGATTTTTTTATGGGGGAGTTTGCAACATAGGAACAGGTTTCCCTTAGCATGTAATAGCAAAATGCTGAGAAAGAAGCAAATTGTCAGTGTTTATGATAAGTGCATGCATACTTCCTACATTCTAAATAAATCTTGATGTCTTATAGTCATTGATAATATGCTACATATACTTTGCATAGAAGCACAGGACCAGAATAATTTTTAATTGTATTCCTATAGTCAAATCTGTGTCTTGTCAAAACAAATCTAAGAAGTGAATTATTAATCTTTGCTTGAAAGATTCTTTCATTCTATTTCTGGAACTCATACAGTTTCCTATAGTTGGCCAGCCCTCTCACAAATGCTTGACATTGCAGAGCATTGTTCTGAGAGATGAGGAACATCGTAGGTATCATCTTAAAAAGCTCCATTTTGTATAATGCTATAATACTTAAACATGGGTGGGAATATTGAAAGAGTAGAGGAATAACAGATAACTAGAGAGCTATGCATCTGTCTATATTGATGGTAGAGATGCTGCCCAGGTTATAGCCATAGGGATGAACTGGCTATATTTTTAAAATGTCATTTTCCTAATCAAAAAAACTTCAGAGCCATCCCATTCCTTATTTTTTTTAAAGGCCAAGGCAATAAATCGAACTTTTATGAAACCTGGTTTGAGAGTTTGTACTATATTTGTAATAGTAAATTCAGGAAACACTATTGTTGCCTTCTCCAATAAGAGTTTCCTGGTGAGCCCAGATAGTTATTATTTTTCCACTTCTGATCTCTCCAACACATCTTTGTTTTTATTTCTTTGTGTTTTAATCAAAGGCACCGTTAGACACTGCCTTTTACGATAGTGGGTTAGCTAGCTACATATCACCAGATCATATATTTTTCTACCCATTTATAATCCCTATGTCCAGCACTGTGTTTTACATATAAGGCAGATTTAACAAATATTTGTTGTAAGGTAGATGGAAATAATGAATCAATTACTAGAGCTGATTAGTGCCCCTAGGACAACTGATATACTCAAATACACTTGCTCCAGAGGTCAACAGTAGATGAGACAATGACTGGCTTTATTTCTCTTAAGAGCTGAGTAAAACCTTTAATAAATTTATTATGGCTGGAGACCTATTCCATATTCATTTCACCATTAGCTGTTTTCTAGTTTTCAACATAATTTATACACACTTTTCTCTATAAAATCTCCTAGCAACAGTTTGCCTGTTTCATTATTAATGCATTTCCATAACCTGTAAGTAAATTTCTTTGCTTAATTTAATCTTATTATACTTCAACAGTTCTGTAGATGTTATACAAGTATACATTTATATGCTTATTTTATACAAGGCATTTACTCATATGTGCTTTTAAAGCATATATATGTGTAGAATTGCTGTTAAGACATCATACTGTCAAGTATCGGTAGGTTGTTTATTAACATCTTGCTGAGGAAGGCATTCTTGTTCTTACTATTATTAATTATACTAAACACTTTATTGTGGTCCATAAGCAAAGAGAACTATAAGTCAGAAATACCAGAGGGAGAATAGTTTGATTAAGTCTGTAAACTAGAGGAAAGATCAAATGTCTCTGTATAAGTAATTACAAATTCATATATTAAAACAGAGTCTGATTCCTCATTTCTAACTTGGCTTCAGTATTTTTACTTAAGGGTCAAGTTTGTGTAAAAGTAATAGGAAAAGTTACTGATCCCCTGAACCCTATCATATCTCACAGAGATTGCAAAGTGCTTATGCATATGGAGAAACAATGTTATTACTTAATAATTAATTGTAAGTTTTACCAAAATTAAGCTTTTTACAGTGTGATTAAAAGTAAAAACAGAGAGACACAAATAATCATCACTCCTTATTTACTTTAAAAGGAAATTTTAAAATATTTTCCTATCTCTATATTAGTAGGATATCTTTGGCTTTATATCATTGCTAAACAAGTGAAATATTGACAGGAAATGACGTTTTAGGAGCTATGAGTGAGGGACAGGTCTCCTCCTGCATGTTGCATACTCCAGAGAGGAGAGCCCTAAAGGATGAATGTGGAGAAGGGCAGCTGCTTGATGAGATGCAAAGGAATCATAGTGTCCAGTGATGTTGGTTCTCAAAGCTAATCCTTGCTCCTGTGCTCTGGAAATAACCTCCCACTAGGTTCTCTTCTCCATACACATCCTACAGCTTCAGCATGGCAGAGGAAAAGCGGCGCTGGGTGGATTGTGTAATGAGGTTAACAAATGCTAATTTGGTTCCTCTCTCTTTTGAAACTTTTTGTAATCTGGCCACACACTTCCAAGGTAATTGTATTTTATTCTTTCTCCCAACCCACATGACCGGCTTTGAGCAAAAGCAGGATTGTGTATTGGTTTGGGGGTAAACTGCTAACTGCTGCTGCTACTGCTGCTGCTAAGTCACATCAGTCATGTCTGACTCTGTGTGACCCCATAGATGGCAGCCCACCAGGCTCCCCCGTCCCTGGGATTCTCCAGGCAAGAACACTGGAGTGGGTTGCCATGTCCTCTAATGCATGAAACTGAAAAGTGAAAGTGAAGTCGCTCAGTCGCATCTGACTCTTTGCGACCCCGTGGACTGCAGCCTACCAGGCTCCTCCATCCATGGGATTCTCCAGGCAAGAGAACTGGAGTGGGCTGCTATTGCCTTCTCCGGAGGGTAAACTGCATAATGCTAAAACCCCCTGTGATGTTTTCTATCTTTTATCAGTCACTGTCTTGCAACGGTGTAGTGTCAATATATGTTTTTGTTTAGATAGATTTACCTGCCTGAAACATTTTTTATTTACTCATTTATATCCTATGTATTTTTCCAGACCTTGCTCAAGGCCATTTCTCCATGATATTTTCTAATTTTTTTAAAAAAAATTATGCTTTCAGCTAATCAGTCCTTTCTTTGAAATCTTTTAAAAATATTTCTGGGTGTTGTAGCACAGTGTAGCACAGTATTTCCCAAAATGCCTTTTGAATAATCCCATTTGAAATGGGATTTCTGAAGTGAAATAATTTTGGGAAATGTCACATGTTCTGTCTCATTATTCAATACTTATGAAGTTCAGTGTCATATCAAAGGCTTTGGGAAGTCCTGCATTAAAGAAGTTTGCTCACTTTCTTTAACTTAGTGTATTTTAAATTTCTGTAACATGGCATCCTTGTTTCATATAATACCTGTTACTCTCTCATAAAGTGTGCTTGGGAAATGCTGGAGTAATAGAAATATATACAGGTTTTGGTGCCAACTCGTGTTTGAACCTTATTTCTGTGGTGTACTGGCTGATGTAATGATATTCACCTAATCCCTTTATGCTTCTATTTTTGCACTTGGCAAAATGAGAGATATTTCATGCCGAGTAAGTAACACAAATAGCTTAATATGCTTCTTGCACATTTGGTTGCCCTGGAGGCCCTGAAGTTCAGTTGTTTCATGAAGCTTAGTGTATTCTCTTTGCAGAGGCAGATAATACGTTGTGTGTACATCATTTAAATATTGAGTACAATCTTGCACACTCTAGGCTTAGTTCAGCCTGCACAAAGCTTCATTGTATGACTGTATTGTTTATATTCAGTATTTATATTGTAAAATATATATATATATATGTGAAAACAGTATTTATATTGTTTTATATATATATATATATCTGTATATATATATATATAAATGGATATATATCAGTTCAGTTCAGTTGCTCAGTCATGTCCGACTCTTTGTGACCCCATGAATTGCAGCACGTCAGGCCTCCCTTTCCATCACCAACTCCCCGAATGTATCCAAACCCATGTCCATTGAGTCGGTGATGCCATTCAGCCACCTCATCCTCTGTCGTTCCTTTCTTCTCCTTCCCTCAATCCTCCCCAGCATTAGGGTCTTTTCCACCTCGCATGAGGTGGCCAAAGTACTGGAGCTTCAGCTTTAACATCACTCCTTCCAATGAACACCCAGGACTGATCTCCTTTAGGATGGACTGGATGGATCTCCTTGCAGTCCAAGGGACTCTCAAGAGTCTTCTCCAGCACCACACTTCAAAAGCATCATATCTGTGCTCAGCTTTCTTTATAGTCCAAATCTCATATCCATACATGACTACTGGAAAAACCATAGCCTTGACTAGATGGACCTTTGTTGGCAAAGTAATGTCTCTGCTTTTCAATATGCTGTCTAGGTTGGTCATAACTTTCCTTCCAAGGAATAAGTGTCCTTTAATTTCATGGCTGCAATCACCATCTGCAGTGATTTTGGAGACCATAAAAATCAAATCTGACACTGTTTCCACTGTTTCTCCATCTATTTCCCATGAAGTGATGGGACCAGATGTCATGATCTTAGTTTTCTGAGTGTTGAGCTTTAAGCCAACTTTTTCACTTTCCACTTTCACTCTCATCAAGAGAGTTCCTCTTCACTTTCTGCCATAAGGGTGGTGTCGTCTTCATATCTGAGGTTATTGATATTTCTCCTGGCAATCTTGATTCCAGCTTCTACTTCTTCCAGCCCAGCATTTCTCATGATGTACTCTGCATATAAGTTAAATAAGCAGGGTGACAGTATACAGCCTTGACCTACTTCTTATCCTATATGGAACCAGTCTGTTGTTCCATGTCCAGTTCTAACTGTTGCTTCCTGACCTGCATACATGTTTCTCAAGAGACAGGGTAGATGGTCTGGTATGCCCATCTCTTTCAGAATTTTCCACAGTTTATTGTGATCCACACAGTCAAAGGCTTTGGCATAGTCAATGAAGCAGATTTAGACGTTTTTCTGGAACTCTCTTGCTCTTTTGATGATCCGGTGCATGTTGGCAATTTGATCTCTGGTTCCTCTGCCTTTTCTAAAACCAACTTAAACATCTAGAAGTTCACGGTTCACATATTGCTGAAGCCTGGCTTGGAGAATTTTGAGCATCCCTTTACTAGCATGTGAGATGAGTACAATTGTGCAGTAGTCTGAGCATTCTTTGACATTGCCTTTCTTTGGAATTGGAATGAAAACTGACTTTTTCCAGTCCTGTGGCCATTGCTGAGTTTTCCAAATTTGCTGGCATATTGAGTGTACCTCCACTAGGTTCTATGAAAATAATGGCTCTTGTGCTAGTTCCAATTTTGAATGACTCATGTCACTATTCTTTAACACTAACCATATAATTGAAAATTGGTGAATTATTGGCTTACTTATATAATCTTACATATATACTTGTCTTTAACTTTTAAAAATACAGATATTATAGTGAGCTGTTATTACTGCTAATACCTATCTAGAAGATCATAATATTCTAGTGATGTCATGACTTCAGTAGTTTGATAGTTAAAAATATTTATAAAATCATTATTAAAATAAGTTCTGTATTGTTTCAAAGGCTAAGTGGCCAGTCTTGGGTATACTGTAACACAAATAGTAGACTCTGTCAAATAGGCATACTCAACTCTAACAATGAATAACTTAATTTTATCTAAATACATGATTTCTTTTCTTCTGACAAGTTAAGATTATAGTTTTCAAAGAAGATTCATTTTGCTTTTGAATCCCTGTCTCACAATTAGTCTAATGATCCATTCCTGACTGGAGGCCCTCATTTGTAAGTTCTCTCCTTGTGACAACATGAAATCTCTTTGGAAAGAACAAGTTGTGTTTACTTAGACTGAGGCCATTTCAATAAAGAACAAGGGAAATTCAGTTTTGTGTTTTACTCTGTAGGCTATAGATGAAATTACACAGATTTCCCCCAAGTTAATGGACACTGAGTGACGTTGAAATGATATTGCAAAATTCTAATAATCTCCATGGCTAATATAGTATCAGACCAGCAATGAACATAATTAGAAACTTTTTCTCTTTTTGAGCATTAAAGTACTATAACTTTCCAACTAACCTAATGATAGTTGTTTCATTTAAACTGGGTAGGCACTGAATTTTATTATAAATATTTTTGCAGTTTATGCTCCAAACAGTGCTTGTGGTCAATTCTCAATTTTCAGTATTGACTGCTATATTCCCAGCCTACTGTCTTCCAGGTTCTCACACCCAATTATGCATCCTGGAGATATGTACAAACTCAAATGTGATGATGGCCATAATGGAAAGAGCTTGGGCTTTGGAGTTCAATCAATAATTTAAATCTTGTCTGTCTAGCACACAGTTTTCTTATTAATAATACCTGCCTCACAAAAGCTTAGTAAAGATTAAAATAGAATATATACATAGATGGTTCCCAGGTGGTGGTAGTGGTAAAGGACCTGCCTGCAATGAAGGAGACTGGGTTCAATCCCTGGATCAGGAAGATCCTTTGGAGAAGGAAATGGCAACACACTCCAGTATTCTTGCCTGGAGAATCCCGTGGACAGAGGAGGTTGGTGGGCTACAGTCTGTGGGATCACAAAAAATTAGACATGACTGAAGTTACTTACCACATACACATAGCTAACAGTGCCATAATCATGATGGGTACTAATATGTAGTTCTCTTCTATAAAATTATTCTACAGAAACAGTTTATAAACATGCATTTGTCAATTATAGGAAACGTGAACATAATATTTATAGTTGTAAATTTTCTAGGCCAGCTCTTTTTATTCTTTGGCACAGAGCATTGCATAGTTGGTACAGTCATTTTCCCATGACTTTGAGACTGCCTCAGAAGTGACCCTGTGGAGTAAAAGCTATCAGAGTGATTTTGTAAAGGATGAAATTGTAATCTAAGTACCATATCCCCACCCTCCCACTCCACCTTTCTAGTTTAATGAGTGAAAAGAGTAACTTTCTTAGGATTATGTGCTTCAGTTAAGCTTTTGGAAATTCTGAAAATGAGAAGTTATAAAGAAATGGAACAAGTACTCTTTGCTGATGAGTGGAAGCACTTTGACCACCACTGCGTGTTTGTGGTATCCTTGAAGAGTTGGTAAGTTTATCAACTTTTCTGCCTCAGTAAGTTGTGACTAATATATAAATTAAAAACTCCTTGGGCTGTAAAATTTATTTTAAGTTTACAATGAGTGAAAATTTATACAAAGCTCAATAATAGTACGACTAATTTTTGTTAAGAGCTACTATTTTCCTTTACAAAAATAGCAGGGGAGAATTGTTTATAATTCTAACTCTTCACGCCTCTGGAATATAATTCTGTTAGAAACACTGATACTCAAACTTCAGCATCATCATATGCAGAGATATATACATTTGAATGCTTCTTACTCTTTACCCTTACTGACTGCCTAGAATGTTGTCCCATTATTATACATCTCTTTATCAAATTTTCAATGTGCAACTATTGAGTAAAGTCAGTCAACTCATTATTTTTAATTTCAGAGACTCTGAAAATTATGTAAAATTAGTTAAACCCTAAATATAATTGTGTCAAATTAAACATATAGTTTCCTTTCTTGTCCTTCTGGCTCCAACTTAATAACTCCTCTCTATACCTTTTCATGAACTATAATCTTTAGCTAAATGAAATAACTTCCTATGAATGCAAATCCTACATTTTTCTACTTCTGTGTGTTTATTTGTTCCTTTCTTAGCTAGTCCTTCCTCTGCTCCTTAAGTGAGTTAATTTTACCTATTACTGAAAATCCAATTTAAATTTCCTTTTTTCAGATTACAGTCTCTGATCTACCTATGAATTGTGAACCCTTTTTGATCTCTATAATGTTTACTCTAAGTATCAAATATGAGATTATCATAGTTAATTATGTATTTGAGAATTTGTGGGTCTGTTTTATCCTCACTATTTCTCAACTACAAATGCAGGATAGCCAGAAAATAGGTTGTTTTTCACTGTTCAGCTGCTGTGTTGTGTCCAACTCTTTGCGACCCCAAAGACTGCAGCAAGGATAGGCTTCCTATCCTTCACTATCTCCTGAAGCTTGCTCAAATTCATGTCCATTGAATTGGTGATGCCATCAAACCATCTTGTTCTCTGTCACCCCCTTCTCCTCTTGCCCTCAATCTTTCCCACTATCCGATTCTTTTCTAATCAATCAGCTCTTCACATCAGACAGCCACAGTATTGGAGCTCCTTTTGGATTGACTGGTTTGATCTCCTTGCAGTTCTAGGGACTCTCAAAAGTCTTCACTAGCAACACAGTTCGAAAGCAGCAATTCTTTTGTGCTATTCTTTATAGTCCAACTCTACATCCATACATGACTACTGGAAAAAACATAGCTTTGACTCTATGGACCTTTGTCAACAAAGTTATGTCTCTGCTTTTTAATACACTGTCTAGGTTTTTCAGTTTCCCTGTTGGCTCAGAAGGTAAAGCGTAAGGTGTCTAGGTTTTTCATAGCTGTTCTTCCAAGGAGCAAGCGTCTTTTAATTTCATGGCTGCAGTCACCATCTGCAGTGATTTTGGAGCCCAAGAATGAACACTGTTTCCACATTAGGTAGAAAATAGGCATGTATCATCTAATATTGAGCTGTTCTTCTACATGGAGAAGAATGAAACTCTAGGATTTAAGGAAAACGATTTCAAATAAAACTAACTTTAACATAGTCATGCGAATATGAATTTAATGCAGTAGACATTAAGTATTTAATTCTATGTAAAGGTGAATGTGAAGTGCAAAAGCTGATTAATAAAGCATTGTTGTCCTCAGAGTGTATTTTTTAATGGACAAGATCGATGTATAACCACTACATTAGTGTATGGCAAAATAATCATGGTAAGCTGATTAACACTTAAATATAGTTATAGCACTTGATAAAAGATGATAGAGAGTTAAATTTTGGTTGGATGAATGTGACGTACTTTTGAAGTCATAGCACTTTCTGTTAGGAATTTCATTTGCACCTATGGATAGAGCTCAGATAAAGTATCAGAATATTGTCCATCTCAAACAGTTCTACATCCTAAATTTCATAGTCCTCTTATGGTGGGAGACTCTTAAAGTTCAAAATAATATAAAATATTCCTTTCTGAATGAAGAATCAGGGAATGGAAATAATTCTGTCCCTGGTGAGCAGCTGAGAATAATATAAATTTAAGATCCAAAAGAATCTCAATCAGTCACAAAGTAATAGAAGCTTCACATAAAAGGAATAAGCCAACACATTTGAAATGCAGATATTCAAGGGTCAAGAATGTATCTGTTTATGAAATATATATTTTGCTGCTACAATGCCAAATAATTTTTTTTCTCTACATTCCTAGAATATGCCCTGTGTTGTCAGTGTAGTTGGTGTACAAAAGCAGAAAAGGTACCCTATGCAAGAATACATTTGCTCTTATAACAGCAAGTGATGACCAATAAAATACTGAAGCTGAAATGATTAGTTGAATACCTAGATCTGACCTTAACTTTGAACCGCAAATGTAAGAGTAGCTTTAAAAAGGAATGTGGTTTTAGCCAGTTACCAACTCTTTTGGGCCCTACTTTTCTTTTAGATACATAATTATGTTATTTATTACTTTTATAAAACTATTTTTATAATATGTCATATTAGAAAATTATTAATTTTGTTGGTGGAGGTATTCCCTGCAAATGTAGCTTATTTATACAAAAGTTTCCAGGCTGGACAAAATAGACAATATTATAAAATATGTGTATCAAGACTGTCCATTAGTAGTAGTTTTCATCCAAAATATCTTTTGAATAGATTTTCTGTTTACTAAATTCATGTTTACTAGGAGCTAGAATATTTTCCAGTTTAATAAAACCAAACTATTGTCTTGTAGAAAAAAAATTTTAAAGCATTTCAAAATTGCAGGTTTTCACCTTAATATGCTTCATTTCTTGGTTATAGTACTTATGACACTATATCTATCTTATCTACGTATCTACTTACCTGTGTGTGGGCTTCTCTGGTGGCTCAGATGGTAAAGAATCTGCCTGCAATGCAGGAGAACTGAGTTCAATCCCTGGGTCAGGAAGATCCCTGGAGAAGGGAATGGCTACCCATTCCAGTATTCTTGCCTGGAGAACGCTATGGATAGAGGAGACTGGCTGGCTACTGTCCATAGGATGGCAAAGAGTCAGACGCGGCTGGGCTTGCATGCACACAGTTCTGAAGGCTCAGTAGGCTTCAGTAAACTTTGTGGATACGCGTAGCAAGTGGTGCAGTTTTTGTGGTAAAGTATTTACTTACTTTAGAGAGGTGTGTGAAATGCATGTTAAAAATGAAAGTAAAATTTTTTCAAGGGGCGTCATCTGAAAATATCATGATTTCCATACATAAAAAATGAAGCCAGGAAGTTCATACCACCATTCAATTCAATATTGAAAAATTTCTTTTTTTGTTTGAATCCAGAGTCGTTATTCTGCACAGCATGTAACTCTCTAATTCTATTTAGAGGAATAAAATAGTTTTTCAACAACAGAGAAGGGGGACCAGGAATTTCATTGACACCATATCCAGTGAACACAGTCTGGACAGTAGAATGCATGTTAGGCCTGACTGGATCTATTCATTCTCCTGTCAGCAGCTGGCATGCCTCCTTCAAATGGCAGGAAAGCTAAAAAAATTTCCCTCTTTTGCAGACAACGTGTAGAATGACTTCCTTTCATCTCTGTGATCTCTATTGTATGTTAAGATATTTTTCTATAGGATAGGTGGAGCAATTACACTATTATTAAAGAGTTATAACTAATTTAATCTATATACAGGTACAGTAAAGATACTTTTTCTGTTCATGCTAATGACAAATAATTGGAATAAATCCTTTCTTAATTATAAGAAGATGGTGAATCATAATGCTAAAATTTGCCAAAGATAGCACATTTTTTTGGCACATATTACACAGTTTTCATCCAAAGTATGAGTAGTTCTGTGTCATGTTGGTACTCAGCTGTGAATGACCATCACTGCAGTGGTTGGGTATGGAAAATTGCTATTAACAGCTCCTCAGTTTCATATCCCTGTCTCTGATGTGCTGCTCAGTATAGAGATTTATTTCCTTGTGATTACCATTGCATTTCCCATTAGTAACCTGCCAGAATCTTTTATTCAGCAAGTATCCTTTCTTGTAAGCAGTTACCCCTTTAAATTTATAAATGATCATGTAAGTATTTGTTTGTACACTCATTCATATATGCAACACAGTCATAGTATACTGCCATTAATTTGTTTACAAAGTGCCTCAAAAATAACCAAAAAGCTGTTGTATCAAATTGTCTCCAAGCTATTAGTAAACAATATAACGATATTCTTTCTTCTTTTTCCATTCTTTCATAATTCTATCTGGTACATTTAGCTTCAAAAATTATATTTATATATATATATATTTTAAATTATATAATATGTCCTGTTTCCTACTGCATATAAATGGCTTATCTAAAAATAGACTTTCCTTATTTCCAAATAGATAACAACTTTCAGGAGCTCTTTTCCATCAGATTATATTCTGATGGTTTCCAGGTTTAACTAATGTATATCTACAAAAACTGCTACGTTTGCATCTTCTACAGAGGAAACTGCTTGCTTCAATGCATAGCATTATTGAAAATTTATTAAGCATTCCAAAACTATGATTATTTCTCCAGTTGCATTTGTTATGTCTGAATCCACGAAGAACCATTGAAATTTGTTTGGTCTTTACACAAATACAATTTTAATTTCATTTAGGTAAATAAAACAGACTTTAATGGGAAATGGGACTCTAGAGCATAAAATTTCATAGAATGGTTTTTTTCAAATTTTCACTGCTTTATAAAAGCTATCTATAAGGTGAAGCCCAAGGCAAATAAAGTTGAAGAATGGATCTCAGTACAGCAATTTTGACTCACGATCTCATATGTTGAAATATTTTGCACAATTATTATTATACCATAAATATGATTGGTGATACCTTTTAAAATATTGTATTGTGTGACCAAATTTTATTTATTTAGCCCATTGTTATTTATTGCCTATTATATGACAAGCGGTATTTTTTTGTACTGATTATTTTTTATGAATATAACAAAATACCTTGCCTCATGGAACCTGTATTCTAGAGAGGAGAAGAAAATAAATAGTAAATGAATAATTAACCTATGTAATCTATCAGATGGTGATATGTACCATGGTAATATGTACCATGCTGAAAAATGAATCAAGGAAGGAGGAAATGGAGTGGAGACGGAGGCTCCGATGGAATAGGATGATCAAGGAAGGTCTCGCTAAGAAGGTTTCATTTGAGCAAGATCCAAACAGTTGAGAAAACCCACCATGTGTTTGTCTAAGAGAAAGAGTATCCCAAGTAGAAGGAAGAACAAGATCAAGGTCTCTGGCATGGGAACATGTCTTGTGTGTTCTCGGAACAATAACATTTGTGTAACTGTATGTTAATGAGTAAGAGGCTGAATACTAGAGTCTTAGAAGAAATTTAAGAAAAGATCCAATTACAGAAGCTTATATAACCCCCTGAAAAGATTCTGACTGCCTTGACAGATCTGTTGATATGC
This sequence comes from Antilocapra americana, assembly GCA_007570785.1. NCBI lineage: Eukaryota > Metazoa > Chordata > Mammalia > Artiodactyla > Antilocapridae > Antilocapra > Antilocapra americana. Next base: position 10,045,317 of record ML662438.1, read on the forward strand.
TGCCTTTCCTGGCTGCCTCTGACATTTCAGCAACCTTTTACAACCACTTTTTTTTTTTTAACCTCCCTCAAGTTTTCTGAGTTTTAATGTTGGTTTCTCAGATACATGCTCCCTTTACCTTCTTAAATTTCTGATTATTTGATTTTGGTGGAGGGAATGAAGAGCCATTACTAGTTTGTCATCTCATCAAAATCTGGAAGTGCAATATTGTTCTGAAATACAACTGGAGAGGAAATATTTCAAACTTTACAAGGCTATTAAAGTTACCTACCTACCCTATCTTTTTTTTTAATATGTGATTTTGGATATTTTCCAGCGTCTGTAAATAATGTTTAATACAAGAGGAAAAACATTATATTTTTGGATAATATAATAATAAGAAAAAAGCTTTCTTATTTTAAACTATTTTCCTTTAAAAATTATTAAATGCATCTATCAGTTCATTTAGATTAAATATACAAGTTATAGAATTATGACAAGAAAAGACATTCAAAAGTACCATTTCTAATTCTTTAGGTTTTCAACCTTTGATGTATAACTTACTGATTTTGTAACTATGACTTGTTTAAGAGGTTAGGTGTCATCTCAGGCTGGCAAGAATTCAAATATTCCTCTCTAATTCTAAGGGGAAGTTGACTAGAGGAACTTCTTCAGAATGTTAAGCAACACCAAGGTAGATATGGCTGAAAATAAGACAAAAGTAAGTGGAAACATAAAAATTTAAGGGTTTTAGATCTATGTAGAGACCTTTGAGAAAACAAGTGAAGAACAAATCTTAATGAATGCCAAGTCCATTAATAGATGATGATCAGTCTTCAACGATGTTGGGTCTTTAACTTTTCTTTTAATAGCCATTTTTAGGGAAAATGAGTTTACAGTATCATCATTAAACAAGCCTTAGGAAGATTAAAGAAATTCAAAATAAAAATTCAGAATGAATGAAACAAGTTTGTGGTTCATTATGTCCTCCAGTTTTAGAAAATATAGCACAATAACACAGATGTAAACCTCAACAAACTGTATCCTTTTATACCAGTGATTCTTAAACTGTAGCATACATTAGAGTTACCTTGAGCATTTGTTAAAAACAGATTGCTATTCCCCACTCCAGTTCCTAGGTGACAGTGATGCTACTTTTCTAGGGATCATTTTTTTGAGAAGCAGGAATCTCAAAGGTAATAATTCTTATTTAATTTTAACATAGGTAATTATCCTCAAGATAATATATTTTGGGTAGTTAAAAACTTTCTTCACATAGGGATCCAGTGTTCTTGCATTTTGGAGTCATTTTCTTAGAAGGTCTCATGTCTATACAGACATCAGGAGACAAAGAGCAAGCAGGCACTTAATTCTTAACCCCTTGTGCTGGAAATGACATATAATCCACTTCTAGTCACATTCTTTTGACCAAACCTAATTATAAAAGAAGATAGGAAATGGCAATGGAATTTCAGATTGTGATTCAGTGTATCTGGAAAGGAAGATTTGATTTTTAAAAGCTCTATCACTGATTGAGTTACTCACTAAGTTTCAGAATTCTGGTTCTACCAGTATAGTTCAACAAAGAAATACTGAATGCCTATTACATGAAAGACACTGTGTTAGCCACTGTGGACTGTTAACTTTGATGAAAAGTTTAGCATTAGCCCTGTTTGGAGAGGGTTTCCAGTTTAATGAGAGAGAGAGAGAGATTAAAAACAGGACCTTTGTGTGAGGTTAATTCCCTAGAAATATAATAAAACTCTGCCTCTACTTCCTTCCTTCCCATTCACTCTTTAATCCGTTTAAATTTGGCTCCCACTTGAACTAGTTTCACTGAAATAAATTTAATTAAAATAATGAAAAATGTCCATGTTATCTAACACAGAACATGTCCTCACGTGATCTTTTTTTTTTTTTTTGAGTAGAATTTCTTAAAATTGACCATTCCCAAATATTTGATTTTTTTTTTCTGTTTTTGCTTCTTTTAATGATTTTCTTGTGGTATTCGCTTTTGAGTCAGTGCTGGTACCTTCTAATCCACCCTTGTTTCTCTTCAAATTAAGACTAGATTGCCTCTGGGGTTTGAGTCTCTCTTTTCTCCATTTGCAGTATTTCCTTATGTGATCATGTCCAGTTTCAGGTCTTTAATTTGCAGAGGTATCTTGATAACCTTTAAATGTCTGTCTTTTACTCAGAATGCTTTATCTTAAGCTTCATTTCCACATACCCATTTGGTCAACTTAACATCTCCACTTGGATTTTAACAGACATCTGAAACAGAAAATAAATAGCTGCTTTTTTTTTTTTTTTTTTAAGAGCAATGCTACATACCATGTCATAGAGTAAAACTGTTCCATGAGATGAACTAAGGGTGGTTTGAAGCATGGGTCCCCAGTCTTTGGGATCTAATGCCTGATGATCTGAGGTGGAGCTGATATAACAGAAATAAAGTGCACAAAAATATAATGTGCTTAAACCATCCCCAAACCAACCCTCACTCCAGTCTGTGGAAATATTGTCATCCTCGAAACGAGCCCCAGGTGCCAAAATTGTTGGGGACCACTGCTTTGAAGGCATTCACTGTTGTCTCTTCTTTAAGCACATTTACTCTAAAAGCAGAATATTTAGTTTGAGGAATGTACTAAACTCTATCATAGAAACAGTTTGTTTGTATAAGAATTATATTTTGAACCCCCAAATTTCTAGATTCAGGTTCTAGTTCATTTGTGTGTAGCTGTATAATTGGTTAATTTACCTAATTCTTCTGATTCTCCATCTCTTCATCTGTAAAATGAGGATAAAGGTAACTACCTAATAGGAATTTCAAAGTTTAAAAATATTGTTACTGTTTTCTTATTAATAGAACTAACAGTGGCAGACATTAACAACTGTGGCCATTTTTGTTATAATTGTTTTATTTCCTGTAAGATTGTCTAGCAAGTCTAAAAATGGGACTTTAGAGTTGAATTTTCATATGTCTATTACTTGTAGGTAGTCAAGGACTGATTGTGATACAGATCTTGATAGATGAAAGAAATTTGGTATATCCTGTAATCACTTACATCGAATACCTAAAAGTATTGCCGTCCTTCTAAGGAAACATTTATTCACTTTGTCTTGTTTACAGTTATAACAGAATCACTGTTTTCTCACTGTTTATAAAATATTTTGTAGGCCACCCACCTAGCAATATCTGTATGCAACTCCCTAACATAGTTGCTTGCTCAGTGTATGAAATAGCATATAACAGGAAAAAAAGTTTCAGTAGATTTCTGTAAAATGCTCAGTTTTGCCAATTAAAACTGCTTATTTAAAAAAGAAGATAAAATTACAGGTGGCTTAAGAGTTAATGAAACCATGAGATGTGAAATTTATATTAAAAGAGTATTTTTTTGCTACCTTAAATATGCCACAGGATGGATTCATTTTCTTTAGAAGTAAAGACTATGTTATAGATCTAAATTGCATAATTTCAAATGACTTATCTAGTTGAGTCAATTCTGATTGCTAAAATGAATTTTTTACATCTCGAAGCAGAGAGTTTTTGTCTTAACCATAAAATTAGAATTTTTACTATATAGAAGACAGGTTAAATTAAATTATTTGTGAGCAAAAGGTGTTTGAATTTTCAAAAAGCATGCATAGTATTCACAGTATATATATCTTTTCATACAGATATTTCTTTGACCTGTGGTTTTACTTATAATACCAAATACCAGTTCTCACACTTTTTTAAAATGGTAATTGAAAGTAGTATTAAAAGAATCTAGAATTGTTATAGGAGGAAGAAAAGTTGAATCTGTTCCATTTCTAAAAATATCTGCACATCTCATTGAATGTACTTTTCAAGAAGATAGCTTCTTATCCTTTTTTTATGTGCATCATTTCAGTTTTGGGAAAGTTTGAATTGCTGTGCTGTGTTTAAAAAGTCTCTTTTCTTAAACCAGTTATTTCTGTTCTTATCATAGCATTTAAGTTTATAATAGTAGGATATTGCTTCAATTAAATGTGTGATATGGAGAAAAAGACTGAAACACAGGATATAAAGCTCTGGATAAGTACACAAATAAATGGGAAAGCAATGGAAACATTGCAGACTTTATTTTCTTGGGCTCCAAAATCACTGCAGAGGGTGACTGCAGCCATGAAATTAAAAGACACTTGATCCTTGAAAGGAAAGCTATGAAAAACCCCGACAGTGTATTAAAGAGCAGAGACATTATTTTGCCAACAAAGGTCCGTTGAGTGAAAGCTATGGTTTTTCCAGTAGTTTTGTATGGTTATGAGAGTTGGATCATAAAGAAGGCTGGGTGCCAAAAAACTGATGCTTTCAAACTGTGGTGTTGGAGAAGACTCTTGAGAGTCCTTTGGACTGCACGGAGATAAACCAGTCAATCCTAAAGGAACTTTTAGCAATGCTGAATATTCAGTGGAAGGACTGAAACTGAAGCTCTAATATTTGGCCACCTGATGCAAAGAACTGACTCATTGGAAAGGACCCTGATGCTGGAAAAGATTGAAGGAGGGAGGAGAAGGGAATGACAGGATGAGATGGTTGGATGGCATCACCAACTGGATGGACATGAGTTTGAGCAAGCTCCAGGAGATGGGACAGGGAGACCTGGCATGCTGCAGTCCATGGGGTCACAAAGAGTTGGAATGACTGAGCAATTGAACAAGGAAAAAAAAAAAGAAAGTTCACAGAGTCAGTGTAAAAATATGAAAAAAAGAGTGCCCTTTTTGAATTTTTAAAAACAATGAAAACATACACATACAATTTGTCACCTCACCGATTATTAAGTATACAGTTTGATAGTATTAAATATATTCAAAATATCTCTTTAAGACTCTTGTTTCAATTTTGAGGAGTATATATAGAGATGGAATTTCTGGATCACATAATTGTAGGTTTAATTTTTTGAGAACTGCCAGGTTGTTTTTCAAAACAGCTGAACCATTTTACATTCCCATCAGTTGTACTCAAGGGATTCCAATTTCTCTACATCCTTGCCAACACTTGTTATTTTATTTTTCAATAGTAACCATCTTAACGAGTATGAGTTATTTCCTCATTATTGTTTGATCTGAATTTTCCTAATGGTTAGTAATGTTGAGAGTCTTTCCGTGTACATATTGGCCACTTTTATATCTTCTTTGGAGAAATGTGTATTCAAGTTCTTTGCTGTGGTGGTTGTTGTTTAGTCACTAAGGAGTTTCCAACTCTTTTGCAGACCCATAGACTGTACCCCTCCAAGCTCATCTGTCAATGGCATTTCCCAGGCAAGAATAGTGGGCTGGGTTGCCATTTCCTTCTCCAGGGGTCCTTCCTGACCCAGGTATCTAACCTGAGTCTCCTGCACTGGTAGGCAGATTTTTTGCCCAATTTTTAATCTAGTTGTTTTTTATCGAGTTTTAGGAGTTCTGCTTCGCTTGTGGCTCAGATGGTAAAGAATATGCCTACAATGTGGGAGACCTAGGTTAGATTCCTGGGTTGGGAAGATCCCCTGGAGAAGGGAAAGGCTACTCACTCTAGTATTCTGGCCTGGAGAATTCCATGGACTATATAGTCCATGGTGTTGCAAAGAGTCCAACACGACTGAGAGACTCACTTTCCTAAATGTTCATCTGGATATTAATGTCACATAAAAACACAAGTTGCAAATATTTTCTGCTGAAGTGAATCTCTGTACATAGTATGTAATTGGGTGATGATATTTTTAGCTATTCTGCCAAACTCTTGTCTTTTGATTGGAGAGTTTATTTTGTTTACACTTAAATTACTGATACAGAGGAAATTCTGTCATTGCTATTTGTTTTCCATATGTCTTATAGCTTCATTATCTCTCATTTCCTGGATTACTGTTTTCTCTCTTGCTTGTCTTTTTGCAGTGAAACATTTAAATTATTTTCTCATTTCTGTTTTTGTATATCCTATAACTATTTTCTTTGTAGTAACTGTGGGGTTTACATTTAACACCCTAAAGTTATAATACTTTAATTTGAGTTTATACTAATTTAGCTTCAATGAGATACAAAACTCTGCTCCTTTACATGTTCATCCTCAGCCCTTTCAGTTGCTAATGTCACAAAATTACATCTCTATACATTGTATGCCCTAAAATATGAACTAATGATTAAATAAATGTATTAGACTCTTAAATTATGAGGAAACTAAAATGTGCAATTACAAACCAAAGTTGCAATTAATAATACTAGCTTTTAGGTTGATGGTTGTCTTTTAAATAAAATATTAATGTCTTATACCATGTAGAAAATAAAAAAATGGAGTTACCAACTGTCATTACATTAGTACTGAATTTTATAATTGCTTATGTGCCACTTTTACTGAGATCTTTACTTCTTCATGTGGCTTAAAGTTACTCTTTAATGTCCTTGTATTTTAACCTGCAGGACTCCCTTTAGCATTTCTTACCGAGAAGGCTTAAAGACAATTAATACCCTCAATGATTGTCTAGATGAGGAAACAGATTCCTGATGTTTTCTTCTTCATCATCTGACTATACTTTCTTTAAATAGTGCCATTTTTATTAAGAAAAATTCAGATTTTTGACCTTTCAATATCTAAGTGAAGTCAAGTCGCTCAGTCGTGTCCTGAGTCTTTGCGACCCCATGGACTGTAACCTACCAGGCTTCTCTGTCCATGGGATTCTTATATCTAGTATTCTTTAAAAATTACAAATAATTTTTATTGAAAGAACTTATTTGAAATGCTTATTCCTCAGAGACAAAAGTTAGATAAAAATGTGTAAGCTCTTCAGAGAGGGTCTATGTTCCAACAACAACAAAAAAAGAGATAATTTTAAAGATTAGCCTCCTATTATGTTCCATATGTGAAAGTCAGATTATCTGTTCCCAAAGCGATGTAGATTTTCTTTTCTCCCATAAATTTTTGGAAAACATACAATTAAGTCAGACATTTAAGTGGCAGAGTTATCAGTTTAAATGTACTTTGGGTTTCTGGGTAACTTTATAAGAACCTCAAATGAAATGTGAATTTAAGTGTCATTGGCTGAAAAAAAAGGACTTGTGTTAGAATGAAGAATCTCTTCATGAATTTTACGTAGCTCACAATGTAATGGAATGCCACATATCAACACAAATACTCTCCTCTGAAATGGAGATCATCATTGAAAATTTATCTGCTTGGTCTGTGATTTGCCCTTCTCATTTTAAGTCATTCTGTTATAATAAGTTGAGGATAACTGAGAATTTAAAAGTATCTGCATTGTAAAAATATGTCTTATATTATAATATGCCTTCAAATATTTATGTAGAATAATTTTTAATTATCTAAGTGGAGTTTTACCTCCTTCCAGTTGTATCTTCATATACTATATCATAACTAACTCTGATGTGGTCCAGGAAATATCCTCTTTGAACTTGATTATCTATCTTTAGAAAAGAATGATAATTGCCTATGTACTAGATAATTATGGTGGGTGATTTGGGAGTTAATAGTTTAATGTACTTTGAGAACAAAATGCTAAGTAAGCATTAGACACTGGGAGATAATGAACCAGTTAGTTTCTATACCTGGTCACAATTTGAATATTACAGACTTACATATATTAGTAAAGGTCTTTTCTATATAAAGTCAATGACTTGGGCATTGTACTTTTAGGATTTAGTCACAAAGTAGAAAAATTTCTAACGTCTTAAAAGATTAAAGGCTAGAGATTTGTTCTGAACCCTGAATATAAGAATATATCAAAGTGTATATGTTATTGGAATTCACTTAATATTATTTTAAAGTAACTGCAAAATTGTTATTTAACATGTTTAGAAAATTTACCTCAACTTGTTTCCTTGTATATTTTTGATAATTATCTCAAAATCAAACTTAAAGTTTGGGGGGAAATGTGTTAATTATTGAGTCAAACTTGTCTTGAAGTGGTATAGTTTAATTTATTGGGATAAATATTATATCTACAAAAATATGCAAAGATACTATTTTAAAACTTTCTTAAATTAGACCTAGTTATTAAAAATTTATTGAATAAAATGATTAAAACCTATTTGAGAGTTTTAACATTTATATACAATTTCATTTTTATAATTATGAAAATAATATATATATATATAACTTGGTAATATAGAAATTTATTATAATGAATATATTGTTGTATATTAAGATTATAGCTTTCTAGGTATTTTGCCTTGAAAATGAGACCTGTGGATTCTGCCACAGTCATTAGTAGCATTAGGTGTTTGGAAAGTTACTTGTCCTGAATTTCATTTCCATCAAAGGATTTTTACCCAGACTAAATCATATGATGTCAGTGAACCACTCTTTACAATGCTTATTACTAATAAATGTTAATTACTTTCATTATTATTTCAATTATTATAAACTTGAGAGTCAACACAACAGATTATTTTTAATTCCAGAATAATATTTGCTAATTGTCATGACTTTTATATGCATCTTACACATCCTTTTAACTATTAAAAGTTTTTATTTTGATTTACTTCCTTAATGAGAGTACTTATGAAGGAACAGATAAGGTGAACTGAGGAAAATATACCTCTGAATGAAAGGAAAGGTGCACTTCTAAAAATTATCCTTCCTGTCAAAGAAGACATTAAATTAGAACATATTTGTAAAATTTCTGTTGAATAAGAGACTGCTGAAAATACTTGTTGTACAGAATTGATTCATGGAGGATATTTCAATGTAACTGATATTATCTAGGCAGGTTTTGTATATATATATATATACCCTTACACATACTTACACATGCATAAACATATCATATCCACACATACACATACAATACCTTTATTTTAATAATATCCCTATTGAAATAGTTGCTTCTGTCTATGCTCAGATGAAGATGCCAGTGATATAGAAAATGCTAAGTTCATTTGGCCACAATTCTGCTGAATTTTCCTCTTGTCTAATTGTATTGAACACGTTCAACCTTTTTTCCTTCTTGTGAAGAATGAAATAAAGGAGAAATCGGATTTTTACAGTATTTATAATGTCCTTATTACTTGTCCCTTTGAACACATGCACAGTTTCCACTGGCATTAGTGGAAATATCATGAGTAGATGCAAAAATGTTATAGATCTCTCTCTTGATTTGAATATCTGTGCACAGTGAAACTAATGTGTATGCACAGTGCACTATTAGAATTAAATTTTAAAATCTACTCATCAATAGTAACATCTAAAACAGTGAGGATATATGATGACTTAACAATTCTGAATAGCTTTTAAGAACTGTAAATCCTACTGTGACCAGTGAATTGTCTCAAAGCAGAGAGTTGTGCCTTTTAAAAAAAAAGATTATCTCCAAAGCGAATTTGCTAAAGCATCTAAGGCAAAGGGGAATACATTTTATGTGAAAAGTCTGATGTTCAGGTTTTTACTATGATCCTTCAATTTTAAATGCTTCATGGTTTAAACAGATATATTGTGCTAATTACCAGACTAATAATCATTATCAAATATATATGAATGTGTGTATATATACATGTGTATGTATATACATATATATATTCACTGATATTACTAATTATTGATTATATATCTAATATATATAATAGCCCTGGTTATTATCACACTTATGTATATATAAATGTCATAGTGGATCATATGTGTGCCATTGTATGTTCAGATTTTTACTATGATTCTTCCATTTTAAATACTTCACAGTATAGAGTATGCTAATTGTCAGATTAGTACTTATTATCAAATACATATGTATGTGTGTATATATTGAGATATATATATTCATTGGTATAACTAGTTATTGAGTATATATATAGTAGTTCTAGATATTATCACATATATGTATATAGGAATGACATAATGGATTGTATTTGTAATATATACATATATGTACATACATGGAGTAAGTGCTTGAAATGAGAAAACCAGCATAATATGGAAGAAATAGTTCCAAACTTGAAACCAGAAAATCAGTATTCCTACTCCACTACTTCTAATTTTTGACTGTGAAATTTTGGTTAAACTACTTAAAATTTTTCACTACAACTTTTGAAAAATCAGAAAATTTTTTTACTGAAAAAATGAAATGAAAGCTGTATCATTCTTAAAATTTATTTCAGCCACAAGTCTATGAAATCCACAATTGCTCTTTCTGTTATCTTATAAAGGCATTTTGATTCTGCTATGGTCTGATGCCACATGTAATGGATTTCAGCTGTCTTGTCAGCAAATCATTTGTGAAGAAACTCAGTGGCTTGGCTTTAATGATTATTGTATTATTATTGTAAGTACTGAAGCTTCTGCTTCAGCATCAATCCTTCCAATGAATATTGAGGGTTGCTTTCCTTTAGGATTGATTGACTGGTTTGATCTCCTCGAGGTCCGAGGGACTCTCAAGAGTTTTCTCCAGCACCACGGTTCGAAAGCATCAATTCTTTGGCACTCAGCCTCCTTTATGGTCCAACTCTCACATCCATCTATGTACTGGAAAAACCATAGCTTTGACTGTTTTAGTTTTATAAAATTAGATATGCAAATCTTCCAATACTTTTATTAACTCTGTATATGGAAAAATTCCTTCTGTTTTTGGCTTACTGTATCTTTGGATCCCAGCTGTGTCCTTTCCTTGCCTAGTGCTGCTCCCACCAATTGAATGAGAAAAGGTTTGGCAAAGCAGACCAGAAGCTTTTTTCCTTTATCAAGGAATGGGAAAGGGACAACTCTAAGAATTTTTCTTCCGGGGTAAGGCAAGTAGGAAATTTTTAAGGGTTGTGAGGTGGGTATGCTATCAGAACCTGTGGAAAATGGCAGTAAGTTTCCAGAAACAGCCAAAGCATGCCCAAGTCCTTTGGGCTCCTTTGTTCAGGACGTTAATTGTGCTACTAAAGTTTAACTCCTGTCTTTGGGCAAGATTCTAGAATGGTAATGAAGCAAAGGCAACTTTCTGGTGCTGCTCTGGTGGCCAAGCTAGAACTGGTCCAGGCCGTAGACTGTTGTTAATCTTTCTACTTGAGCTGATTCTGCAGTTTTGCTTCTTCAGAATGTGACTTCTGTGAATTCTGCAATTGTACTTCTGCAGTGTGACTTCTGCCTCAGCAAACAGAGAAATGAGCATAGACTAGTGGATTGTGGTGTGGAAAAGGAAGAAAGTAGGTTAGCCTCTGTACAGGTATGGGTTTCTTTCTCGTGACATTTCAGTATGTGTCTGTCTATCTGCCAAGTCATGTCTGACTCTTTGTGACCCCATGGACTGTATCCTGCCAGGCTCCTCTGTCCATAGAATTATCCAGAAAAAACAAAACAAAACTGAAGTGGGTTGCCATTTCCTACTCCAGGGGATCTTCTTGACCCAGGGACTGAACCCATATCTCTTCTTGCATTGGCAGGCAGATTATTTACCACTGCACCACCTGGAAAGCCCCTTCAGTGTCTGTAGTAAAAACTTTCTCAGTATTTTTAGAGGAAATTCAGAGCTAGATAAAAACACTTTTTTGCTCTACTACCTTCCCAGCTATACAGCATTTCATCTACTTGCCAGCTATATGTATAAGATAAAGATTTTATATATTGAAACTAAAAACATAAGTATGTGATTTATACCTTGCTGAATAATTTGGGTCCTCTGGAGTCATGATAATAATTGTGATAATAAATTCACATACAGATACATTTGCAATTGTTTTTGTTCTAACTTAGAATTAGTTGTAACTACGTTTTTATTCTTATATTTGAAGTTGAATTTTTAATTTTATTTTTTATTGAAGTATAGTGGATTTTGGCCACTTCATGTGAAGAGTTGACTCATTGGAAAAGACCCTGATGCTGGGAAGGATTGAGGGCAGGAGGAGAAAGGGACGACAGAGAATGAATTGGCTGGATGGCATCACTGACTCGATGGACATGGGTTTGGGTAGACTCCAGGAGTTGGTGATGGACAGGGAGGCCTGGTGTGCTGCAGTTCATGGGGCAGCAAAGAGTTGGACATGACTGAATGACTAAAACGAATTGAGTTGATTTACAGTGTTCTGCCAATCTCTTTTGTACAGCAAAATAATTGTTATACACATATAGACAAGAAAGTATTTTTCATTCTTTTCCATTATTGTTTATCATAGATATTGAATATAGTTCCCTCTGCAATGCAGTAGGACCTTGTTGTTTATCCATCCAAATGAATTTGAATTTAGGTATCCTGTTTTCCAAGATCATGCCTAACTAATATAAGGAAAGTTTAAACTGTTATTTTTTGTTGAATATCTAATATGCTCAGGCTCCATTATAAATACTCTAACAATAAAAATAGTTTCTATGGCCCAGGAAATTTATTTTGCTAAGGAGACATGGTATATACCCATGACTGAGACAGTATCATGAATAGAGATATGAAGGTATAAATGCTAAAAATGTTTTTGAAACTTATGGAGGTGATCAGATAAGTAACTTCTTAGAAATATTTTATTTAACAGACATGTTTGTGAATGTGAATTTGTGTAAAATTATGTTTTTAACTTATACACATGACCCTTTACAACAGTTAAAAAAATAAGACCTCAACATGTTTTTAATAGTGCTATAAGCCATAATTATTTTCTTTTCTAAGATGTAAGAAGACAAGGATAATCTATTTGTATTTAAAAACTTGTATGTAGAGTACATGTCACTGTTTCTGTAAAGAAAAATAAAGACTATTTTTCTCTCCCATGGAAGTAGTAGATCATCAGTCCCTAATACTGGAAATGATTATAATTACAGTTTAGTCATTAAGAATCTTTAGGAGATGTTCCTTCTCTTCCTGTTGCTTGGTTATTCTTCCCTCCAGTTTGGCCAGTGTAAGATGTAAATAGAGTATGATTTGTTGACCAGATACTGTGCATGTGTGTATGTGTGCATGCGTGTGTGTAAATAGTGGAAGAATTATTTCATAATGACAATAAGTTGGATCTGGCTTTCCCCTCCAGGTTTTAAAATGAAACTGACAGTTAAAACATGCTAATAAAAATAGCTGGGAAAGAAATAGATGCTGCATCATCATGTATGCTATATAGTTGTGAATGTTACATTTGGGGAACTTTAATTTCAGAAATAACATTTGATGTTCGATTAGACTGGTCAGTTTAGTTCAGTCGCTCAGTCGTGTCTGACTCTTTTTGACCCCATGAACCACAACACTCCAGGCCTCCCTGTCCATCACCAACTCCCAGAGTCCATACAAACCCATGTCCATCAAGTCGGTGATGCCATCCAACCATCTTATCCTCTGTCTTCCCCTTCTCTTCCTGCCCTCTATCCTTGCCAGCATCAGGGTCCTTTCCAATAAGTCAAGTGTTCACATGAGGTGGCCAAATTATTGGAGTTTCAGCTTCAACATCAATCCTTCGAATGAACACCCAGGACTGATCTCCTTTAGGATGGACTGGTTGGATGTCCTTGCAGTCCAAGGGACTCTCAAGAGTCTTCTCCAACACCATAGTTCAAAAGCATCAATTCTTCGGCACTCAGCCTTTTTCACTGTCCAACTCTCACAACCATACATGGCTACTGGAAAAACCATAGCCTTGACTAGACAGACCTTTGTTGGCAAAGTAATGTCTCTGCTTTTCAATATGCTATCCAGGTTTGCCATAACTTTCCTTCCAAGGAGTAGGCATCTTTTGATTTCATGGCTACAGTCACCATGTGCAGTGATTTTGGAGCCCAGAAAAATAAAGTTAGCCACTGTTTCCCCATCTATTTCCCATGAAGTGATGGGACCCGACGCCATGATCTTAGTTTTCTTAATGTTGAGCCTTAAGCCAACTTTATGTATTTATTAATACAAAAGATAGAAATGATATAACTATACTATCGGAAGTGCATAGCATACATAAAGTACTGTCTTTTCTGAGATTCTTCATCTGGAACTTACCAGAACTTTCAGAATAGTTGTACTTGATATAAAATGCTGCATTTACTTTGTGATAAAAAGCCAAACTTAAGATGAGATTTTATAGCTGAGGGGAAAAATAAATAAATAAATAAGTGAATTTGAAACGTTGGCTAAGATTTCCTGTTCTTTGCTTATGCTGTCTGTGTGCAGTAAGATAAACTGTTTTGTCTACTTACTTTCTGTTTGCTGAAAGATGAGCTGCTGCTTTTGTGCATTTCCTTTCAGTATATCTTAATTCAGAACAGAATTGACTAATTTGCTATCATTTTGGCAGATTTCTGCCATTTATTAAGCCAGGTTTAATGTTTAAAGCAATTTTAAGTGTTCTGTCAGGCAATAGTAAAATGCTTCCATTAAAAATGTGTTACCAATACTCATCAAAAGTCAATAATATGACTTACTATAAAACAAGGTTGATTAGAAACTCTTCTTTTAAAAAATCCGTTTGGTATTCATAACAAATTAAACATCTCTGTATAAATATACATCACTTCTTTGTGAATAGGCATTAAGATTATCTGATTTAAAATGAATTGGGTATTTCAGCTCCAGTTATAGCACCCTTATATCACACTTCCTTACAAACTGCTAAAGAAAATTTTATATCCCAGGATGGTAATTTTATATTTCAGAATAATGATTAATTACATTAATCTAGATTCTCATAAATATTATCACAAATTAAAAGTCTTTATAAATGTGGATTAAAGTTATTAGGATAAATCTAAATATTTTCATTAAAAATTTAATCTATAAAGTAAATTTCTAATTCAGAGGCAACAAGGTAGGTTTAAAATTAATGTGTATTATATAAATTGATTACATCAATAAAACTAATAATATTCTGAGTATTAGGTATATAATAGTATAATTCCAAAATAATTTTCTATCAATTAAAAAAATTCTTCACCCTTTTCTTATGGTCTTATCCATAGCAGGTATTCAAAATGTATAGGAAATGGGAAGGAAAGGTTTAAATAGGCTGGTCAAAGTTGTCAGTGAATGCATGCAAATATAGAAGAGCTGTGGTAAGAAAAATCCAAGCACTCAGTAAGACTAGTAGACATTTTGCCTTCTCTAGGATAAATTAATCATTGCTTTACCATGGTGAAGCCACTTAGGGTGGAGAGGTCAAAAGTAACCTGCCAGATTTGTCAGAAATGAACATGTGCTGTATCATGTATTGAGTCTTATAATGCATGTTAAATATCATGATTTGTCTTTTTCTAGAAGATTTCGAGGGCTTCAGCTACAGAAGTATTAAATTAACAAAATTGAAAGATGTAAAGTGTGTCTTCTTTTATTGATATGTATATGTGTGTTTGTGTGCATGTATGTTAATATATATGCATATCTGTGTCTGTATATAGAGTGTGTTTATCTCTTTATATATGTGTATAATAACTGTTTTTTATTTATAATTTCTATTTATATATTTCTAAATGGAACAAAGTCATTTTTATGTACATACTTTTCACACACTGTAATACACATAGTCAAGAAATATATATTATGCATATATAGATAGGATCCACATATGTTCATAGTTATTCCTTTATCATGTTATTATCCTTTAGGTGTATGTCTTTTTTGGTCAGGAGGGAATTCATTAGGTTTACTCAAAAATGCAAAAGGTACATCGACCCAATTATTTGTGATTAAAAAGTAAATTATTAAAAATGTGTGCCTGCTTAGAACTGGAGGAGTCAGTTTGCATGACCATATGGGAAAGAATCCCCAAATATGCTATGAAGTCAGAATCCCCATTAAATACTTTCATTTCTTTTGGGTATAATCATAGAAGGCAGTATCCCATAGTGACACAGAGCAAGAATGTTGGAGTCAAGGAGGAAAATGCTCTGGCCAGTGTTGTGGGAAGTTAAGCGTATTTCTTGCATGGAATCCTAATTTTTAAAACAGTTTATGTATGTAGTACTATTTGAGAAGGGGATCACAGAGGATTAGATGGTTTGATGGCATCACCGACTCAATGGACATGAGTTTGAGCAAGCTCCAGGAGTTGATGATGGACAGGGAAGCCTGGTGTGCTGCAGTCAATGGAGATCTCAACAAGTTAGACATGATTGAGCAACTGAAATGAACTGAATTATTCTAAGAATTATATTAGATACTGTAGTGTAAAAAAATTAGTAGAAAGTGTTAAGCTCTGTTTGGATTATATTACAATATTTAAAAAAAGAAACGATACTAGCATTTATTAAGGCATATTTTAGTTACCACAGTTTACTTATATTTTGCATGCTTAGCCTCATTTAATATAGTTAATAAACCTTACAGATGGATATTATTTTTATTATTAGATATTATAGATGATGAATGTGTTTAGAATTTGAATCCCTTGCTCAAGGTCAAACTTAACTAATGTGAGAGTCAGGCTTTGAAAAGATATGGAAACTCTTGTTCAAGAAAGAATGAAGAGAAGAAGTAAAAAGAAAATAATAAATGAAAATCATGATTGAAATTTGATTTCTCTTTACTTTATGAATATACTCTCAGAATATTTCCTTATTTTTCTCCTGTTATTCAGAAAACAATCTTCAAGCTATGGATTCCTAGAGATCTTAGTACATGAGGCGTTCAGTGCATTTAACCACTTTGTTCTGCAAAGGCTTTTTGAACTTATTATGCCTTCCCAGTGCTCTCCCAGCAAAACACTCTGATGTACTATTCATCATTTCTATTTGGAAGAAGTAACTACATTCCAGCTTAGCTGTCACACTGCTTCCAGTACAGTGTGTTTCAGTAATAAATAAAGTGCATGCTTTAAGTGAAAGTTTACATTTTCTGATACATAAGTCTCTTTGGCGTAATTCTGGAGGGCATGAGAGAATATTTATGTTATTGTTTAATGGCGACTCACTTCTTTCTAGGAGCAATTTTTGATGAATCTGCCAAAAAGGATGATGAGGTATTTCGCACAGCAGTTGGTGACCTCAACCAGAATGAGGAGATCTTACAAACTGAGAAAATCACATTTTCGGTGACATTTGTTGATGGCAACAACCCTTTTCAAGCAGTTCAGGAAGGTAAGGTCTATCAGCAGTCAGCATTTTATTTTGTTTTTGTTTCAATTCAAATGGTGATGAAATTAAATTTTTAAAAGCCATTAACCATGAGCATAATTTTTGCATCTTTGCTGCTTTTCTTTCTTTTAGGGTGTTATTTGGTATATTTTAATCCTGTATTCTACTTCTGAAAGGGCAGTGTGTGAAAAGTTGTTGATTTAATTGAAATATAATATGAAAATGGTCATAAATATTTACAATAAAAACTTTGCAACATTTTATGACGTAAGTGTAATTGAGACATTCCATAAAAATATGACTTTCTCTCTGAAGTTTTACTTTGTTTTCTTGGAGATAACTGCCACCTTGAGTGTTGTCACAACTGGAGATGACATTTAAGGTGTATTCATGACGGATGTATTGCTAGAAGGAAGACTTTAAGACAGTACATACAAATCAAAGATTTTGGGCTGGAATCATAACATGCTGACCTATGCTATACATTTTTTAATTTTCTACAGTGTGCCAAATTTTAAAGCACTTTTCTCCATTCTCTCTGTAAATTTGAGTGAATTAAAATTTTTCATAGGTACAAAGTAATACAAATACAAATTCTTTTTATTATGGTAGAATTATCTTTTGTATGAATGAAAGATTTTAATGAAGATCTTACACTAATAAAATTCTAGTCTTGATGCTATTATTGTAATGAAATATTTAGTCTTTTGATTGGCAAAGTAGTCATTATTCATGAAGTTATATGTTGTTAATCTGTTTTATATTTTATTGTGATTATATATTTAGACTAAAGATACTAATATGAAATTAATTTAGTTAAATGAAGCATTTCTTTTATTAAAAACTTAGAGAAATTGGCAGATGAATATATGGACAAGATATAAGTATAGTAGTAGAAAACTTTTTAAAGAAAATTATTGAAGGAATAAAGAAGATAAATGTTTTTAATTTAATGTATTTACATGATATACAAGTAAGTTTTATTGGAATGTGTTTTTGATCAGTGGTAAGCTTATTTCTGTCAGTAAGGCAATGGATAGAATGATTAATAGTCTAATGGATTTTCCTTGTTACTAATTTGATGAATTGAAAAGATATTATTTTAATGAAATGAATCAAAATTTTTAAGTAAAGGTTGATTTTGTAATAAAATAGACTTTTCATATTAATATGATGGAACTTTAATACATAAATATGAATTCTAAAAATCAAATTAATAACTAAGAATGTTATTTTTAAAATAAGTAGATATTTCTTTCCCAACTGTTCATTTTAGTAGCCAGAGTAAGAACAGGAAAAGATGAGGACCAACTTATTTTTTGACTGTCTTCTTATTAACTGCAAATGTGCTAAAATGTCCATGCCTTTTAAAAAAATCCACTTTGACTGAAAAAATGTGGATAAAGCAGTGAGAAATATACAATGGGTAAAATGGAATTAAAAGAGCTAAATAAATATGGCCTTCACACCTTTTTTTAGAGACTACAATTTGAAACACAAAGACAATTTTAAAAATACCACAGTTAATCTATTTACATATTGCTTTGTGTCACCATTCTACTGTCAACTAAATTCTGGAAACAAAAATATCTCTGTAAAGAGCTATTGTGATATAAAAGAATTTGTGGCACTGAAAGCAAATTGAGAGAGGAGGTAAGTTTTAAGTTTTCAAGATAGAGAATGCTAGATATTTGTCAAGAAAGAATGAAGAACTTGACAGTTTGCCTGATGGTTTTGATACTAACAGGATGTTATGGACCAGTTATTTTGATGGACTGCTCTGGGTAATGAACCTGAAATAAGTTCTAGGAAACTCTGGAGCTAATTTTCCCCCATTCAATATCAAGAAAGATCTTCATTAATTTTAGAAGTAAAAATGGAGCTCCTACTGTATTTGATAACTTTGAAACAATAATAGAAATAATCAATTGAAAGAGTACAAAAAGTATTTAAGAGTATTTCTTAAATATTTTGAGGAACTTTTTTAGAAGAAACCTTCAACTAAACTATCAAAGATGGTCACCTTTCTATCATCATATCTTTGCTGCAATACCATTAAAATCTATAATAGAGAGGGCCTTAAATCAGTTTGTTTTTCACATTCTAAAGATGGACAGGGCATTCAGTGCTATCATTAT
Source organism: Antilocapra americana (assembly GCA_007570785.1). NCBI lineage: Eukaryota > Metazoa > Chordata > Mammalia > Artiodactyla > Antilocapridae > Antilocapra > Antilocapra americana. The sequence goes on from ML662438.1 coordinate 10,064,382, forward strand.
TATCAGTTGTTTATACATTAGTCTTCCTGATGAACATCTAAAAATTAATAATTTTGAATTCTTTTCCCCTCTCTTTGTATTTTTTGATGTGTTTGTTTTTTGCATTTGTTTATTTGATTTTGAAAGTCTGATCCTTGAACAAATAGCATCATCAAAGTATATGGATATTTTGGTGATAAAAATGAATTATATTATGGATCTGTCAACAGCTAAATGGAATCTAATATGAAATCCTCAATTTATTGTTAGAACTTTCTCCAACATTTCACGATTTTTTTAAGTTTAATATTTTGTTTATCCCATCTATTTTCAACACTTAATAAGAGAGATTTAAATATAAACAGCCTACTTACTCCATGAACTTTGATAAAGAATATTGGTAATATAAAATGCTCCTTTGTAGTTTTGGTTACCGTAAGTTTGTTCATAATAATAATTATTTTAAGGTGAGTTTCTTGAAGAAAATATCTTGATTACAACACAGGATCAATATTTTCTATTCTCTGGAGAGCAATGACTATTTGATCATCATTTTCACTATCCTATAACATTAATCTCAGCAGTTTCAGATAAATGAACAGTAGGAAAATAATTCTTGTTTTTAACAAAAGTAATTTGTAAATAAACCACCTATTTTTAGCTAATTATTTTTGCTTTCTTTTGACTGTTTTTTGATAAGCCATTGGTTCCCTTTCATCTGTTGAGCTTGTGATGTCAACTAATGGTAAAGACTTTTTTATAACTTAATTTAGGAATTCTTTTCTTTATTTTTTTTGTGTCTGGACATTTTTCTTAAGATATAAAAAAATTGAAAACCTATAAAATTATTATGATACAAAATTATATAAATCCTATTGAATGTTAAATTAAATAATTGAGACCACAGTGGTTAAGTAATTCTTCTACAAACTGGAAGTATGTAGCAAAGAATGAATGAACTAAACCAAGGCCTACAGACTGCTGACCTGATATTTTCCTTACTATATCTGCAAGGATATATATATATATATATATATATATATAATATATATATTTATTTATGAGGGAAATGCATAATATATTCTGATAAATTCTAGAACTTCAGTAAACACTGTAGGGAATGAAAATGATAGCAGATTTATATGTTTTGATATGTGCAAGTTATGTTCATGGGTTTTAGATGGCATGGATTAGGAGAAAAATACCAATTTGATTGGCAGCAGCAGTTGCAACTGTATAATCTACTCAATTCATTCATCCTTACTTCTCCTCATCTAAATAATTATGAAGAAATCAGAACATAAGTGATGTATTTTAAGGTCAATTTCATCTCTGTAGATAAGATGCTCCACAAGTCTTTAGAACAAATTTCTGGATTTAGAAACATAAAGAATTAAAGAAATTGTAATTATTCAGTTTTCACTTTAGAGATGGCTTCACATTGCTGAAATTGCCTCCTGTTTTTTTTTTTTTTTCTGTGACTGACTTCAGAGTTAATTAATAGAATATATGATAGCTGTCCTTTGTTCTGCTACCTCAGCCAGCTATTCACAGCAACCTGGAGCACTCATTAGTTTCATCAGAATCCAGAAAGGGCCTTTTGCAAGTTCAGGTGACATGGACCAAAGCAATTGTTGTGAGATTATTTCCTTTTTCTTTTAAAGATTGTTTCCTCTGCGGGACCTATGTACTGGATATAATATAGATATACAAATGATTGGTGTGAAAAGCACTTCTGTCTTTGTTGAAAACAATAGCAGTTGTTTATATTGCTAGCTCTTAGCTGAGACCAACACCACTATGGGCCATGAAAGGTGGGGATTTATAAGGAAACAAGGTCAGGAAATGTAAGGAGAATGCGTAAAAATGTTCACATTGAAAGGTTAGTGCAGAAATATGAATGCATGTATAATGCTTGCCTACATCAGATGTATCAGGAAGAATGTTAAAAACTATGCACTAATATTGAATGGCAAGATTCAGTTACAACATTTTGAAATACTTATTAGAAAAAAATTTATAAAAATGAAATGCATAGTGAGACAAGTATAAGGGAAGATTTATACCATAGAGTCACAAATGATTCTATTTGAAAAACAAAGGACTATCAAAATTATTCTCTTCTCTGCTGTGTTAAAAATCACTATAAACAATATAGTTATAAAAGTTGATTTTAATACAAAAAGCAGTCACAATCAGGATCGCTCATCTTCCAGTTACAGCCTGGTCCATCTTTAAGTTACTTCTTCACACACCAGGCATGAATATTGATTGCTCTCAAAGAATCTTGTAAAAATAGACATCTCACTTTCACATAGTGACAGTTTCAGTCGGATTTGCCTCAGATACCTTCCAAAATTAAATTAGTGTAAGTGTAAAACAATAAGACTACTTTCATTTATGGTTTATGAAATAAGTCCTATGTATTTTTAATTATATATAAATATCCACATATCTATGTCATGTGTGTAAAAGGGATAACAGAAGTGTAGCAGAGCCAAAAACAGTGTAAGGAAATCTAAGCAGGGAAAATCTTCTCCAAGACACATGACAATTCACTGTGAATATTTCTGGTGCCATAGGCTAAATCTGAATAGTCTGGTTCAAAGAAGATGTAAATTTAAAAGAATGATTTATGTGGCTGTGGTATTTGATGCTTTATTCCAGGGTTTAGTCTCATAATTTATATTCCTGTCTGCTTTAATAGGATATTTTTACTGTGACTAAAAGCATCTGTTAATTCCAAAATTCTTAGATTGGGTTCTCCAACTTTCCTTGGCATAATATTGCAATGTATGTAACTCATCAGCTTGTGTTTCCTGAACCAATTTATATAACTCCAACTTCAGCTTACTTTTTGAATTGCCTGACCACTGAACTTGAGAATTAGTGACTTCAGAAACCAAGAAACAAAATCTGAACATCTTGCAGTTCTACTTCTTCTCATTCATTCACTTGTTCATTTTTTCCCCAGTTTTTTCATTCCTTCTTCCCTTTCTACATCAAGGCAAATGTGAATAACTGATGCCTAACTCCACGTACAGAGGGGTTGAAGGGATAGTGATGCAGTTGACTATCCACCTCCAGGCACTCACAAGGCAGGAGAGATTCTCGAGGTACATTTGGTGGCTGTCTGGACCACCTGCCTCTCTTCGTGAGTCTGAGGTGTTTAGGTTGGTCAGTTCTCCAGAAATTCCATGCCAAGTTCTGCATCAGTTTTCCTTCCAGCTGCCACATTCTAAGAACTGGCATATAAGGTCTGCAATCAGAATCTATTGTGTGATCTTTAGTACTTATCATTAATGTAGTATTAAAATTTTAGACATCTGTATCTATTAGGAACAACACAGGCATGCATTCTTTCAAATATTTCATATTACCCATTTTCATTAAAGAATTGCTGATCAAGAAGGATTATAATAATATGTATTATTTGGACTCTTTAATTTTGAGGGTAGTCAGTTAAATCAGTCTATTCAAATACTTACTTAAAGGCTGTAACTCTTCCAAGACTGGGCCGTCTATAATGGAGACAGCAGAAGAGAAGATGGAATGTCTGTCTGCAGGAGGTCTCAACATGCACCTGAGGGTGGCTGTGGATTTTTACAGTGTCATTCCTTCTAGAAAATGATGTTCTAGATTTTTAAAACGTTTACTTTTCAGGAAAGAGGGAATTTCTTGTTTAAAGAAATTCATTATTTTTAATATAATGTTAATAAAGATATATAATGCATAGCTTAATTTTATTTTTTTCTGTGATTTTTTGTTTGTACTCTTTCACTTGTAAGTCTTTCTCTTATATCACTCGATATGACACTTTTAAAGTATCAGGTCCCTACTACTAGGAGCAGATTGAAATTGAGCTGTTTATAGACCCTTATGTCATGGTTTTATATGACCTTTCTTCTTTGGGGCCTTTTACCTACTACCTACAATTGTGTACTGTTGTGTAAGTTACTTCATAAAATATATATTTCAGCAGCATGTGCTACTCTGGATCTTGTTTTACTTAGAAGAATCTTTAGCAGCTTTCTATGAAAGCTGTGTTTAATGGAATTTTTTTTGTTGTTGCTTAAGTGTTCTTTCTACCAAACGTTTTCTTGTAGTAATAGCACACCACTTTCTTCTTTTCTTTTTCTACCTTTATGAATAGAGTTGCATGATTAAATGGCATAATTCAGTTTTTAATCGGTCTTTTATGATAGTTATTTGGTAAAAGAATCACCTATTATGTCATAAACTGACTCTGAATATATGGTTTATTAGATTAAAAACCACATTTACGTGCTCTCTGCAGTTGTAATGAGAGTCCATTTTGTAGTCATAAAAATTGTTTAAGTTCATGTTGACAAATCAGAGGTGACTTAACTATATTCAGAATTTTAAAACTATTATGAGTATTATTAATATCCAACTTTTACATGATCCAGTCTACTTGCTTAATTTGAGAGTAAAAAATAGTCTGACTTTATTTTAACCTTTAGGAGCTTACTTTTGCATATGCTTGGAAAGTATTTTTAGATTTGTTAGAATCTCATTATGCATAGTCTTTTAGTATCTATGCAATATTTTGTTGAATTATTTTGTAATTTTCAAAAGAAATATCATTGAAACATTTGCTTTTAAAAACAAGACACACAAGCCAATGTACAATAGAAAATTGCATATTCTAGGAAAAATAAGAATGAATCAGCAAATACTTTTGGGGTGCCTCTAAGCATTTAGCCTGGAGTGAATTATTTTGCACAAAGCTGTGCTCTCCACTGGCTGCCCTGAAATCTTATCGTAGTTAGCTTGACCATTATTATCTTGTGTTAGATATGGACCTATATCTGCAACTCTTCCTTTTACCCTCCTATTACAGCGCTTTTAAAAATTCCTCACTCATCTCCTTTTTAATCTTTGACTCTTCACTGTATTCACTCACAGTATTTATATTTGGTTCAGTATGTGTTTTAAATGTGATGCTTGAGGAAAAAGAAAGCATTGCAGCTAAGTAAGTGCAAGGGCCATGTGTTTGCGTGCGTAGTAAGTCGCTTCATGCCTCTGTGCTAAGTTGCTTCAGCCATGTCCCGCTCTTTGCGACCTTATGGACTGTAGCCTGCCAGGCTCCTCTGTCCATGGTTCATTTTCCAGGGAAGGATACAGGAGTGGGTTTCTATGCCCTCCCCAGAGGATTATCCTGACCTAGGGATTGAAACTGAGTCTCTTTGTCTCCTGCTTTGGCAGGCAGGTTCTTTACCACTAGTGCCACCTGGGAAGTCCTGGGAAGCATGGGCCATGTAATTAGATAAATCTACCTTTGTATGAATGCTGCTTCACCTCTTACTATCTGTGGGACCATAAAGACACCTATTGTTTCCGAGCCTCAGTTTATTCATAAAATGGGAATGAACACATACTCCATAGGAGGACTGCGATGATCGTTTTTGCATAATGATTACATGGGAAAACAATTATGGTTTATGGGTTCCTTTACTAATCTATATGCATCTTAATAGTGGAGTACATGGTGACCTGGCACCATTGCATGTGTAAATCAGTAAATTCGTACCTTTCTCTGACCTAACATTCCCAGACATCCTTTGCCACTTGCATTGGTAGTTCCCATGCATACCATGGATAATACTAAATTTAATAACTGCCTAGTCAATGTCTTTTTTTTTTCCCCCAAGAGAGTTTTTTTCTTATCAAGATCTTGAATTCTGGGGTTGTAAAATGTTATATAAATTAAATGCTTCTGTTCTTTTCTGTTTTCCAGGGACAGTTTTGCTTATCAGCCCAGGAGAAGAAGAATTATATTTGTAGTATAATTTATTTGGCAAATAGTAGTAATGTTGCAACATGCGTACTTAGGGTTTGGAGGATTTAAAATACCTTGTTACCATTTCTGGGAAGTAGAGAAAACTTGTGCGGACCGAACTAAAGCTTTCTGATGATTTGTGTAGGCTTAATACAATCAGTGAAGTAAAAAAGGCACTGAGTCATAACTACATGGAATTCAGTTGTAGAGAGGCATAATGTTGTGGAAGAATGACATATGTGAAGGTCAAATACACAAATGAATTCAAGGAGAGCTTGAGACTTTAATAGATGCATCATATCTGATATTTTGAATTTATTTCTAACATTGTTTAAAAGTTTATCTTTCTATGTTTTATACTTTTTTATTTCAATACGGGCAGATATCAACTCTAAAAACTTGATCATAGGTTTCTTTAAATTTCCAGTATTCTCCTCAGTAACACATAGTATCATGTTATTTTTTCAGAAATCCATGCCTCATTTCAAAACATATTTGCCTTTTGGTCTCTAGTAGACTATTATAATATGGTAGTAAGAATGGCTAGGGATTCCCTTGTAGCTTGGTTGGTAGAGAATCTGCCTTCAATGCAGGAGAGTTAGGTTGGATTCCTTGGTAGGGAATATACCCTGGAGAAGGAAGTGGCAACCCACTCCGGTATTCTTGCCTGGAGAACCCCACAGACAGAGGAGCCTGGCGGGCTGTAGTCCATGCGATTGCAAGATTCGACACGACCAAACACCAAGAATGGCTAAGCTGATTCCTTAAAGATGTATTTTCTAACATAAAAAAAGACTTAAAACAGAAAAAACATAAAATATCTATTATATATAAGGGATATTTCATACTAAAAAACAAATGTTTTCTCAGAATGTTTATTTTTTGAAGGGGAGCTGTTCTATAAATTAAGTCAGATGTGATCTTTTCATAGAAAATGTGTTTGAGTAGAGTAACCACCAACAGTTTTTGTATTTTACTTTTGAATTTACACTTATATAAAATCAAAGAGAATATGTCAAGGTGGTCCTGTGTGCTTATTTGAGTTATTGAAAGTGAGCACAATGTAAATAGCTCTGGTGATAGAAAGTTATTCAGAGATTAAAACAGAGGTGACACATCCTTATTGGTCACAGAGAAAGAAACTGACACATCAGCCTCATTGTACAGACTCCCAAATCCTGTTCTTATTGTTTTATATTAATTTTTTCAGCAGTATTTGAAAAATTTGAAATTTTTTAGTTCATTCTTTTATTGTTTTGAATTTCTAGGCATTTTTGCCCCCATTTAAAGAAGTTTTATATCTATATTAACTCTTCATATATATATATTAATACATGTATTTTATATATATGCATTTATATATATACATGCACAGAAATTCATTTGTTTAAATTAAACAATATATTACATAGCATACATGTCATGTATATATGATATACATACCATATCTATTATGCTTATCTATCTATCTATCTCAGAAGAAGTTCACTAAGCATTTCTTTCTTTTGGTAATCCTTCTAAAGTTGATTCATGCTTCTCATGGGTAATTTTAACTCCCTGTTTACTATATCTGTTACAGTGGAACAAGGCAAGTTTGTTGTTAAATCACCGTCATTCATTATCCAAAATTTATGCCAGGGCTCCATGAGAGCACAGATGAATCATTAGTTTACACTTCCTTTCCTCGGAAATTACTTAAACCTTAAATATGAGAAGAGGAGACCCAACTGGAAGAAAACTATGAATCACCAAGGATAATTCATGATTCTTTCAAAAATGAAAATAATTGTTTACTTATTTGTAAGACACTTTTAATGCACTCACTCGACACTGTATTAGAAACTTATACAGATGAATGAGATAAATTTACCTCAAGTAACCAAGGACATTATATTTTAAAGAAAGATATACAAAAATAGCTAAAGAAGCAAACAAATTTTTTTTTAAAGAGAAGGCTGACACAAAGCAAAATAACTGATACTATGATTAAAATAGCAGATGAGTTCTGTGTGTGTGTGTGTGTGTGTGTGTGTGTGTGCAACTTAAAGGCAGGAGTTCATTTTTTTTTTATGTAGTGATTGTGCAAAATGCAAAAAGGGACATTTTTGCTAAGATTTGAAGTTGCAAAATAGCCAGCCATGCAAAGGTAAGACAAAATAGCATTGCAGGCAATAGCATATGAGAAAACCTTTTGGAGGTAAGGTTTACTTCATGTGTTTGAGGGAATTAGATTACCTTTTGAATATTCAAGCTTTTATTCTATTGTTTTGCAAATGTTTATTTCCATTGGTGACGTCATTATTTACTGGGTATCAATATTATTTATGCATTTGTTACCCAAATCTTCTTCAGTTTTCCTGTTTGGGAATGAGTATTGTGTTCTAAAAGAAATTCTGATGGTTCTGCAGATTCTCACTAACATCTATGGCATGGCAGGCAGTGTTATTCATGCATCCCTTTAGGAGTTGAGGTTCACCTGTTTGTAACTGATTTAGAATATAGATATGGGAACATTTGAGCTATTCATGCAAGTGTTCTTCCCAGGAAAAAGAAATGAAATTAAACATGTGAAAAAAGAGTTTTACCCCATTTCTTGGACTTTTAATACAGAGTAACCCAGACAGATTTATTAACATCTAAAACTAGGGAAGAAACATCATTTTGTGGCTTTTATATCTGCTGTATACTCTTGACAAAAGAGCCTCCTTTGAAAGCCCAAGAATGAGAAGTGTCATTTATTTATATCTTCTTATATCCCATGAGCTGTTAAAAGTGCTTCCCCCCCATCTAATCTGTATACTGCCTTATAAACTGTAAGGCAATATAAGTTATTCTTTCAAGCTTTTTATAGATGAAGAAAGTGACATAGAGCTAGATTAGCTAACTAGTCACAGCTGAAACCTTTAAAATAGTTCCTGGAATACTCTGGTATTTCAGAATGCTAACTAGGAGTCCCAGATATACATCAGTTGTGGGAGAAGTGTGGGTTCAAGGTGTTTATTTTCTGTCTCCTCTGTGACATCTGTTTGAGCTGGGGATTTCTCTCACACAAAAGTCATGCTTTTCTAAAGGCAGCCTGTTCTTCACTACTCATCTTTAGAACTCCACAAATTCCTCTCTTCTCTATCCTTTGAGCCTGGTTGCCACATCACTGCTACTACCTCTGAATTCTTGTACTACCTCTTGTTTTTCTGTCATATCCCATTCAAATCTGTGTAATTCATGTATTTGAAAAAGAAATTGTTTTCAAATTATCCTGTTTTGAGCTTGCCATTGTTTCCTATTGGGGTTTTAGCTGATATCAGTATTAACTACTATATTAAGCTGCCTAGATGGAAAAGCTCATCTTAACTTACTCTTAGTGAGTTGATGACTTGTCTAATCTAATCAGTAAGTGTTATCTGTTGGAATGTAATATTCACACTAATGCATGCATATCATATTGCAAAACTTAGAACACCTAACACAAATCTTTGTTTTCTGTCTTTTCCAAGATGAAATCTTCAAATTCATTGATATTTTAGAGGTATATCAAAGGCTGACTTGATGTTAGAGATGCTGTGAGGCAGCGTCTCTACAGAAGGGCATGAGGTCTGACCAGAAACAGGACCGATCTCCAAATGGCCACCCTAGAGCATCGTTGAGTGACTTCTCTTGAAGAGCACAGAATTATTTTTACTTAATATGACAAATGAAATGAATTTGAAGAAAACTAATGTTCCATTTGTATATTATACATGTCTCTCTGAAAATCCTCTAGTTTAAGGAAGTTGATGAATTGATGTTCATAATTTTTTTAATATTTTACTCCATTTCCTATGGGGAGAATGTCCTTTTTCCTTCTGTTATTCCATTCTTTATAGGAGTGCTTTACTGTGCAAACTAGACTCCTTATTAGGTTGCTGCTGGAATAAAAACCTCACATTTTATTGTTGGACAAATTGCACAGCCAAGATATTTTGTTACCTAGTAACTTATAAAGAGTCATAAGGAGAAAGTAACAAATTACAAAGGACCTGTTTTGCATTTTATCTCTTTTATATCCTAGATCCACAGTTTAATAGATACTAATGAACAACAAATGGCCAAGCAGCAGGCAGCAGAGAAAGAGGAAACATAGGAAAGGTCCATAAAAGCATAACCAACATTCTAACTTTATACCTTCCTTCATCCGACATTATTAGCACCCAAGTAAAATACAGTGAAGCAGAATTAGTGAAAAAATGTTATGCAACTTAGGCGCCCTCTGCATTTTCAAGGATTTAAACCCTAAGAAAGAATAAATGTATGTGTACAGATACATTGTAATTGCTAGGCAGTGGTTTCTTGAGGAACAGCATACAAAGTTGAGTAGAAAATGAGATGATTTACAGCCTAGGGATGGTGAGTGAAGGGAGAAAGTAAAGAAAAAATAAAGAGGAAAAATAGTAAGCCATGTCTTCTGCTCAGAAAGAAAAGATCTAATCAAAGAAGCAGCCATTTCAAAAATGCATCTTGGTGACTGTGAAAAATGTCATCTTTGGTGAGCCTGGACTGAGAATGGAAATATCTGGCCCCAAGGACAGAAAGGTAACTTTTCTGTCAATGTCTTTATCTTGTTCCCAGCTTCAAGATCATACCTTTCCAAAACCAGTGGTAGAATAGTGAACTCAGCATGGAGAAAATCATGATTCAGCAAATAAAATTAGGCATGAATAAAGACATTAATAATGACATCATCCTTCATATAGCAAAGTCTTAGAGTGTTTTTTTTTTTTGTAATGCAGCAAAAGTACTGAAAGTGATTTGAGTTCAAAGATGATGCTTCAAAGGCACAGTGCCTCTACTGTGTTTTAAGAATAAGTGATATTTTTACAATAATTATTCCATATCTATGGAAGAGTAATTGCTTTTCTTGTTAAAGAAATAGATAAGCCCCTAAGGTTTATAATACAAAAGTGTTATGCATATCCTTTAACTAATGCTTTCAAAGGATTTTTACTACCCATTTGGCATTGTATGCTATAACTCAGAGTGTCATGGCACTGTGCTCTTCCATGAAAACATGGATTGTTTCCAAACCTAGTTGGACAGAAGTAGATAAAGAATAATGATATCCTATTTTGCTTTTCTTTTATATACTTAGTCTGTGATCACTCCTTTTTGTTTTTTCTTCAAGTTATGTAGTCAGTGTTTTAAATTAAAAGCATTTATAGGTCAGATTATCAAAGTAAACAATGAAGGGTCTTTATTTGAATAAAAAGTGCTCTGCAATCTGTGAAAATCAACATTCGCTGTTTGTTAATTATTGGTTATTATTCCACCTGAGTAAATATTATTAAGAGAAATACATAATATTTGCTGAAAAAGATATCCAGAGGCGTCAGTATGGTTTCTAGCTTCAAACATCTTATAGGTTAGCAGGCAACAGACATAAATATCATTAACATAGATATAAGAAATTTTGAAACAAAATAAAATAAATTATAAAGTTCTAAGTAGCAGTAAAATGTCGTGTTATAGGATCGGTAGGAGTGCTGATCTTAGCTAAATACTTTTGCATTCTTCTTCACCCAAAGCTAGGAATTACCTGTTCCTTCCATGTTCAGTGTGACCCCATTATTTGGTAGCAGGTATAACAGTACATTTGAAGTAATTTGGCATCATCTAAATTGTGTAGCCAACCTTGTTATGCTTCTAACCTATGTTCAATAATTCAATTAGTTCAACAAATATTTATTGAATGCTTGCTCTGAGCTAGAAATTATTCTAGAAGCTCTTCATATAGGAGGAAAAACAAATATCCTACTCTCTTGGCATATATCTTCTAGATGAAAGAACAACACATTTTATACACAATTTTAAGTTGAAGCATGGTTATGAAAAATTTTAAAAGTGAAACAGCTTAAAAGGGATGGAGATGATGAAGTTGGGGGTATCATTTTAAGGAGAACACCCAGAGAAATTCTTCTGGGATGATTTTGAGCAGAGACATGAAAGATGACAGCGGACAGGTGTTGTGAATACCTGGGCATGGCAGAGTGTGCCCAAGCTGTGGCAATATCAGCAACTCGAATTTGTCTGTCTTCTCAGAACCATGTTAATACTTGATTTCCATTCATTGAAGACCTGTTTTATTTTTGTGACTATCAGTAAATTTTCTGGCTTGTACTTGTAGTCACTTACATCTTCAAGCCCTGCAGCTTGTTCTTTGCAAATTTGTTTTGTACATTGAAGTCCTTATTTGAACCTCAATCCTACGATTGTTACCCAGCCACCTATTTCTACACATTACAGAAGCAGACTTTGTATTGTAGTGTGTAGAAACCCTGTCAGTAGGCTTGTGAAGAGTCAGTGTACCTATTAATTACTTAAGCATAATCTCTTTACTGTCAAGTTTGTGTGCATTATCGCTATTATCTGTTAACATAATTTGAATAAGCTCCATCCACTGTACCAAACTGTTCAAATAGATTCTTCTCCCCTTCCATGATTGCACAGTCTTAGCTGGATCCATGTCTGCAACTCCCCTGCCCCTGCAATTAAACTGCATTTTCCAGTTTCCCTGGTAGTTGTATAGAAGACCCATAGAATATGAGTGAAAATATGAGCAATTTTTAAGTCATTTCCAACTTAATGACAAGCTACTTGCCCTCGATTAAAACTTCTCCCTTTTCAATGAACTGGCATTCTCCCGTGTCTTGTGACTCCAGTTTCACCAAGCAGGTAAGGATCTACATGCTAGTGGGTTTCCGAGCAATGGGAGAGAAGGAACCTGGCTCTCCTATAGGTGAGTGCTGCATATGAGAGTAATCCTCTATCTTATTTGTGTGATCAGTCATGTCCAGCTCTTGCAACCTCGTGGACTGTAACCTACCAGGCCCGTCTGTCCATGGGGTTTCTCAGGCAGGGATATTGGAGTGGGTTGCCATGTCTTTCTCCAGGGGATTTTATTTAAACCTAACTTATTTGGGTTGTCTTTGTTCCAGTAGGTCAAAACTTAGTGTAACTATTGCATGCGTCTCTGTGTACTATATATGAGGCAGATATCCCATTGCTCCTGCACCTCTAGTGAGGATAATTTTGAGCACCCAGATACTCCACTTCTGATTTTTCCCATCATAACTGTGGGCTACTTCCTTTTGTTACTGCTGCTTCTGCTTCTCCTTTTCATCCTCCAACTGGTATATTGAGGTATAACTTACATACCATAAAATCCATCTGTTTTAAATGGAAATTCGATTATTATTCATAAGTATAAAGAGTTGTATACCCATTGCCAAAATCCAGGGTTCAGAACATTGGCATCACCAACAAAATCTATCATGCCCATTTGTAATCGATCAATCCCCATTCCCACAGCCTCCCCAGCCAACCCCAAGTCTGTTTCTATGGATTTATTGCTTCCAGACATTTGATATAAATGAAATTAAACAATATGTAGTCTATGTGTCTGGAATCTTCCACTTAGGAGTTTGTGATGTTCGTCCATATTGTAACATTTATCAAGAATATATTACATCTAATGGTAAGCAATGTTCTATTGTAGAGAAATATCACATTTTTCTTTTTACATTCAAAGGTTAAGAGACTGGATTATTTCCCCTATTTGATTATTATAAAAAATGCTGCTATGGATATTTACGTGAAAGTCATTGTGAGGATATGTATATTTTGTCTTAATCTGCTTGGGCTACTATAACAAAATATCACAGACTAGGTAGCCTTAATAAAAATGTTTTTTTCACAATTCTTGTGAAAGATAAGAACAAAAATTCCAGGAGGTTTGGTGTCTGATGAGAGCTCTCTTGGGTTGCTGCCTTCTTGTGTGCTCTCATGTCCTATTTGTGTGTGCAAGGAAGGAGGGTAAAAAGGCAGTCATTGGTGTCTCTTCCTTTTCGGACACTAATCCTTTCAGATCAGGTGCAACCCGGGTGGCCTCATTTAACCTTAATTACATTCTTAGAGTCCCCATCTCAAAACATAGCCACAATGGGGGTTGTGGGCTGTAACACTCAAATTTTGAAGGGATAGAAATATTCAGTTCATAACATTTTTCTTGTGAAGATATCTTCGAAGGGGACAGCTCAGTCATGCGGTAAATTAAAGTGTAACTTCTTAAATAACTTCACAACTGTTTTCCAGAGTATGTACATCCCCCCTAGCAGTGTTTGAGGATTCTAGTTTCTTCATATCCTTTTCAATTTTGTGAAACATATAAACTGGTATCTAATTAAGATTTTAATTTGTATTTATCTGATGATTAAGGATACTGAGTATCTTTCCCTGTGCTTGTTGGCCATCTGTGTATTTTTCTGATAAAGTGGTTGTTCACATTTTATATGTGTTTAATTAGATTTTATGACTGATTTAACTTTAAATATTCTTTATTTATACTTTATGAAAGTTCTTTATCAGATATATGATTTGCAGATACTTTCACCCAATCTTTCCCCCTCGCCCATCTTAATGGTACTTTTTGAAGTGCAAATTTTAATTTGTAGAAATACAGTTTATCAGTTTTTTCTTTTAAGTATCTTTCTTTTGCATTACATCTAAGAACTCTCTGAATAATTCAAGGTCACTGTGATTTTTCCTGCTCTCTTCTTAAAATTTATATATTTAGTTCCTAAAATTTAGATCTAGAAGCTGTTTCATGTTTGTATTTCAGTGTGGTGTGAGACAGTATTTTGGCATGTGAATATACAGTTTGCCTACTCTGTTTCAAAGGAAGATTATCCTTTCCCTTGCTAAATATATTTGGCCCCTTTGTTGACAATCAGTTGACCATAAATATATGTATTTATTTCTGAACTTTTAATTCTGTTTGTTAGATATGTGTGCCTGTCGTTATGCCAGTAACATATTGGAGATTTACAATAAGTTTTAAAATCAAATAGGTTCTTTTTCTTTTTCTTTATTTCCCTAACTTATATATGACTATTTCATTCTTCTCATTTTATATAAATAATAGGATTAGCTTTCAGTTTCTTCAAAGCAGCTTTCTGGGAAATTGACAAAGATTGTAGTGAATGCATAAGTCAATTTGAAAGAATTGCCATCTTAAGAATATTGAGCCTTCTATTTCATGAACATAGAATGTAGCTCCATTTTTTAGTATGTTATAGTTTTAATATAATAATAATATTTTTAATGTTAGTTTTTGCTTTTCACTATGCAAGTTTTGGGCTTCCCTTATACTTTTAATTTATTCCTTAGGATATTATTCATTTTTATAATACTGTGAATGGAATTATTTCCTGAATTTTATTTTCATTTTGTTTACACACACACACACACACACACACATATTGGTATGGGCTTCCCCAATTGCTCAGCAGTAAAAAATCTGCCTTCAATGCAGGAGATACAACTTCGATCTCTGAGATGGGAAGATCCCTTGGAGAAGGAAATGGAAACCCACTCCAGTATTCTTACTTAAGAAATCCCATTTTCAGAGGAGCCGGGGGGCTACAGTCCATGAGGTTGCAAAAGAGTTGGACATGACTTAGCCACTAAACAGCAAATAATATATTGATATACTGATCTGGTCACCTGTGGCCTTGATGAATTCAGTAATTCTAGAAGCTTTTTGTGTATCCCTCAGGTTTTTCTAAAAACAAGATCATGTTATGCAAATGAAGAATTTTAATCATCCTTTTCTAATCTGGATTGCTTTTAAATTTTTATTTATTTTTTTCCCCCAGTTACACTGTTAGAAACTCTAGTATGTAATTTTGAGTGAAGAAGACCTTTCCTGTTTCCAGTCTTAGTTGGAAAACATTTTGTCATTCACATTTGAGTATGAGTTAACTGTTTATTTTCCATAGAGGCCTTTTATCATGTTAAGGAAATGGATAAGATTTATCAGATTTAATCAAAGATCTCCTTGTTAAATTTCTGGCTAGTCATCTGGTTTGGTTTGTGGTTTGATCAAATTTGTATTGTAACTTTGTAAGGTATTGACTTTCCTTCATTGATACATAGATTATTATCATTTTCTATGACTCTGAATGATTTCTCCTTGCATACCATTCTGAATCAAATCCTAAACCCTGTGGCATAGAAGCTCTTGATCTTCATGTCTTTTTCTGCTTGCTAGAACTGCCTTTCTAATGGACCTGAGGAGTGGAGTTGAAGATAAGGCTAAAATGACATCGACTTACTCTTCTTATATAATGTTCAGTAGATTTGTTTTTTTAATGCTTTTGGTTAAATTTAAGAACTCTGAAAAAGATTTGGTCAGTTTTGCCCAGTTTTATAATTGGTTTGCGGGGGGAGATTTGCTGAGCTTCACACTATTATCATTTATGGAGTTCCACATACCCCTTTTTATAGTATGGATAGAGAATATAGATAAGAAGATAAAGATTTTATAGAAGAAATATTAATATCATTGTAGCTAAACTATGAATGGTAAGAAATATATGAAATTCATTTATTAAGGTAGTTCAGAAGAAGAAGAGTATCAGAAAAATGAACCCTGGGTAGAAGCAATCAATAGTTTAGTTTGTCTGGAACCTGATCTATTTTAATGATCAGGTAAAGTTGGCATGGTAAATGAAAATGAGTGAACACCAATCTCTTTTAAAAGAGAAGATTTCCTGAGGATGTGTGAAAGGTTTCATTTATTCTATGGTAATTTATAGAGTACATTATTTAGCTCTTGGTTCTGAGACAATCATTTTCATCACCTAAGAGGTACAGAGGAAAATGAGTACAATCTGGAGCCGAAAGCATTAGTTTTGTTCCTGACTCTGACTCTTAAGCAATTTCTATGAGTAAATTTTCCTGAATTGTAAAATGTGGATAAAGAAAATCCCTAAACCATTACACAGGTATGTTATGAGGTTCTAGTAGGTGATGAATTGAAAAGTCTATATTATCTGTTACATGATGTCATTTATTTTTAAATCCCACAATTATCAGCAACATGCAGACCTATGCTAGCCTGCATCTGAAGTTTCTGTTCCTCCAAAAATACTTTGTTAGTTTGAAAACATAAAGTTTACTACCATTAGGAAGCTTTTGAAGATGAAAAATTTATTGTCTGAGTTAATATTTAAATAAGCTCTAAAGTGATCTCTGAGAAGCTAGTATAATTCTGAAGATTTTAGGCTGATTTTTTAAGAAGAGTTATTTTATAAAAACTTCAATTTAGTAAATATGCATTAGTTTATATACAGTAAATTACATACAAGCAATAAGTTTAACTGTTGTATTAAGTAAAATACCTTATTTTCTTTGTATGATTTCAATGTGCTATAATAGCATCTGAATAAAATCATATCTATAAGGGACTCCTCCAACTTATATGAAGCATAGCTATATTATTTACTTAGTTATTAAATTAAAAAAAACTGCATGTAAACATGGAGCTAAATCCTGAAAAGAGAAAGATCTCCATCTTTGATCATCCTTCCCCTGAGGAGATTTTATTTCAGCAGAATAAGATATGTGCATTTTAGTAGTTAGTGATGGTAGTGGCATGTGTTCATACCAAAATAATTTGAAGAAGAACTTGATTCTGTTCATGTAAGAAGGATTTTTTTCCTTCTGTTATGATTATCTAGGAGTAATTACCATAGTAAACGCTGTGGCACCACTAACACCCACATAGTCATATTCCTTCTGTTTATGTGAAAGGCAGCACCATTGAGTTGGAACTCAGTTTTTTCTGTGAATGCATTATTCAAAAATACCTTATCCATGAACATAACTGAAATTTTATACTGTAAACTTGAAGCTTATAATTTTTGCTGGTAGTTTCAAAACAAACTGTATAAAAGGATAAGTGAGAATAAATATTTAATAAAGAAAGATTGGCTCAGAATTATATAACCTAATGTTTATAATATTTTGACTCACATTTGTACTATATGTTATTTATTTAGACCTAAAGTCCCCACAAAATTTCACTAGTTGGAATTCACCATCTTATTAAAAAATAAAATCATATGTTATAGCATAAATTTCTGGCAAGCATTTGGAAAGCTAGTTATTTTTGAGCCATATACATCTATGACAAAGTCCTAGATTTAGTACATTTACATAAAACTAATAATATGTTTCCATATATTAAAATTAGTCATATTTTGCAAAGACACAGTTCCAGTACTTAAGATTGGTCAGAAACAGTGAGATCAAAACCTAGATGTCACATTCTTTACTAGCCATGAACCTGTGAATATTACCTCTCTGTATAACCTCAATATCCCCATCTGTAAGATTAATATAATAACAATAGACATGACCATTTGAAGTGTAGTATTTAAGAGGAAGGTTTTTACTAAAATTAGAAAAAAATCATAAAAGCAAGTGGCATATAATAGATAAACAATAGCTATGAAAGATCATCATTCATCATCATAATTTTGACTTGAAGTACTGAGAATAAATGAATCCATGCAGAAATGACCATAAAATAATAATAATTAAGTTTTCTCTCTTATAGTTAACAAGGCAATATTTTAGAGCCTTAATGTTTCTCATAAACAGAATCTTACCCTCTAGAAAGAAACAGATTTGTATTCAAAGTATTCTGACTTGAACTACAGAAAATAAATGGACCCCTGCACAAATGACCATAAAGTAATAGTAGATTACCAGTTTTTTTTTCTCTAGTAGTAAACAGAACAATGTTTCAGAGCTTTATGCTTTCTCCTAAAGAGAGTGTTACTGTCTATAAAGGAGCAAATTAATATTCACCTGACTGTATGAAGTTTTTCAAGGCATAGTGATACCTAGATTGCTTTTAAAATGACTTTAATGTCCAGAGATGGGGTTGGTCTACAACCTTTTCTCTCAACACACACATGTACAAACATGGAACGTATATCCAGTAAAGCTACTTACTATATTTTTCTATGTGAAGCAGCATTGACTCTGGTATTCTGAAATTCCAAATGTATTTTAGATAAATTTTCTCTTTTCCTTAAAATTCTATATGGTAGCAGCAATATCAGCAAATCAGCAGAATCACCACATTAACTAACATTAAGTAAATAAAGCATTATTTTATACCAGGTCTTACTATATACCAGGTCTTATTTGAAATACATATTAAGTTAATCCTGACAGTCTTATGAAGTAGGAGTATATTATTCAAATTTAATACAAGAAACTTAATGCATACAAAAGTACAATAAAATAGCAAAATCTACACAGTGTTAAGAGAAAAATAGGATTTGAGCTTAGGCAATCTTGACTGCAGAGTTCTAGTCATAACAACATGCTATAAATGACCTTCCTTGACTTCAACCAAGTATTTCTTACTGAAAAACTCATATTGAATTTCTTTCCAAAATATTTTAAGGACTTATTTTTCAGGTATAGATAAGGTGTTGGAAAGACATGAGACAATAGGTCATTTAAACTTTCATTTTAACTTCCCTGAGTAAATGTGTTTCTCTTAGTAAATGTGAGTATTTTGAAACTCACAATGATCATTGTGACTCATTTCTGTACTTTCAACATAAGAAGAAAAAAGATGAAAATATCTCAATACTCAAAGGAATGAAAAGACATAACACAGACTAGGAGAAAATATTTGTAAAGGATGTGTCTGATAAAACACTCAGTTCAATTCAGTTCAGTTGCTGAATTGTGTCTGAATTTTTGGGACCCCATGGACTGCAGCACGCCAGGCCTCCCTGTCCATTAACAACTAATGGAGCTTACACAAATTCATGTCCATTGAGTCAGTGATGCCATCCAACCATCTCATCCTCTGTCGTCCCCTTCTCCTCCTGCCCTCAATCTTTCACAGCATCAGGGTCTTTTCCAGTGAGTCAGTACTTCACATCAGATGGCCAAAGCATTGGAATTTCAGCTTCAACATCAGTCCTTCCAATGTACACCCAGGACTTATCTCCCTTAGGATGGACTGGTTGGATTTCCTTGCAGTCCAAGGGACTCTCAAGAGTCTTCTCCAACACCATACTTCAAAAGCATCAATTCTTGGGTGCTCAGCTTTCTTTATAGTCCAACTCTCACATCCATACATATCCACTGGAAAAACCATAGCCTTGACCAGATGGACCGTTGTTGACAAAGTAATATCTCTGCTTTTTATTATGCCGTCTAGGGTTGGTCATAACTCTTCTTCCAAGGAGCAAGAGATTTTAATTTCTTGGCTCCAGTCACCATCTGCAGTGATTGTGGACACCTCCCCGCCAAAATAAAGTCTGCCACTGTTTCCACTGTTTCTCCATCTGTTTGTCATGAAGTGATGGGACCAGATGCCATGATCTTTGTTTTCTGAATGATGAGCTTTTAGCCAACTTTTTCACTCTCCTCTTTCAGTTTCATCAAGAGGATTATTAGTTCTTCTTCACTTTCTGCCATAAAGGTGGTGTCATCTGAGGTTATTGATATTTCTCCCAGCAATCATTATTTCAGCTTGTGCTTCATCTAGCCAGCATTTCTCATGATGTGCTCTGCATATAAGTTAAATAAGTAGGGTGACAGTATACAGCCTTGGCATACTCCTTTTCCTTTTTGGAACCAGAATGCAAAATAAACAAACTCGACATTGAGAAAAAGACCACATTAACAAATGGAATATAGTTGAAGACTTTTAACTGACATCTCTTCAAACAAGATATGCAATGAAAAATAAGTGTATGAAAGTGATGTTCCCCTTCCTGTGCCATAAAGGAAATGCAAGTTGAAACCACAATGAGCTACCATTTCAGGCCTACTAGAATGGTCCATATCTGGAATACTGACACATGACATTCTAGGGCAGATGTGCAGCCTCATTACTGGTAGGAATGCAAAATGGTAAAGCTACTTAGGGAGATAAGTTGTGCAGTTTTTTTTAATCAAACTAGACATGCTTTTATCATGGGATCCAGAAATCATGCTCTTTGTTATCTACCCAAAGATGTTGGAATCTTTTTGCCTGTTAATCTTTCAATTAAATGGTTACATTTAAATTCATAATACATTAGAAATCAGTTCAGTTCGTCACTCGGTTGTGTCCGACTCTTTGTGACCCCATGGACTGCAGCACGCCAGGCTTCCCTGTCTATCACCAACTCCTAGAGCTTTCTCAAGCTTACATCCATTGAGTCAGGGATCCATCCAACCATCTCATCCTCTTTCATCCCCTTCTCCTCCCGCCTTCTGTCTTTCCCAGCATCAGGGTCTTTTCAAATGAGTCAGTTCTTTGCATCAGGTGTCCAAAGTATTGGAGCTTCAACTTCAGCATCAGTCTATCAAATGCATATTCAGGACTTATTTCCTTTGGATTGACTGGTTTGATCTTGCAGTACAAGGGATTCAAGAGTCTCCTCCAACACCATAGTTCAAAAGCATCAACTCTTTGGCACTCAGCTTCTTTATGGTCCAATTTTCACATCCATACATGACTACTGGAAAAGTCATAGGTTTGACTAGACAGACCTTTGTCTGCAAAGTAACATCTCTGCTTTTTAATATGCTGTCTAGGTTGTTCATAGCTTCTCTTTCCAGGAGCAAGAGTCTTTGAACTTCATGGCTGCAGTCATCATCCATGGTGATTTTGTAGCCCAAGAAAATAAAGTCCGTCACTGTTTCTGTTGTTTCCGCATCTATTTTCCATGAAAAGATGGGAACGAACACATGATCTTTGTTTTTTGAATGTCGAGTTTTAAGTCAGGTTTTTCACTCTGCTCTTTCACTTTTATAAAGAGGCTCTTTTGTTCTTCTTCACTTTCTGCTATGAGGGTGGTGTCATCTGTATCTGAGGTTATTGACATTTCTCCCTGCAGTCTTGATTCCAGCTTGTGCTTCATCCAGTCCGGCATTTCGCCTGATGTACTCTGCATATAAGTTAAATAAAAAGGTGACAATATATAGCCTTGACATACTCCTTTCTCAATTTGGAACCATTGTCTAATAAACTTGTGCTAATGCAAAATCCTCGACTGGAGGAGACTTAGAGATTATCTAGTTTAAATAATGAATTTTCACACTTAAGAACATTAAGTCTAGAAAATAAGTAGATTGAAACCATGTAGGTAACTAGGAGCCTATCTAGAGACTAGAATGGGGATCATATGACTGTTATTGCCCCTAAGTGAGGAGATGTTTAAGTTGGAATGAAGAAATAATGTTTCAGTTAATACCAAAGGATAGTAACACAATAAAGTTTGAGTTAAAAAAATCTAGCTCGTCACTTACTAACTTTGTGAACTTCACAGAGTTTTTTGTTCCCTATTTTCTTATCAGGTGAAGTGGAAAAAAAATATTACTCTACTCAAAGTTCTGTTTTCAGGATTAAGTGGGGTAGCAAATGTAAAGCATTTATAATAATGCTTGGAAAAAACAGTTTTCTTTCCCAATGTAATTTATATTTACTAGAGAAACTTTTGTGAAATACTAAATAATCAGGAATCGAATGCATTATGTTAATTTAGTACTTAAGAAAACTATTAGTAGTATTTGAATGAGTTTTTATTTTAATCTTTCATTTTATATATTTTATTTTTCATTTATGCTTTTTAAAATCTACTTTGCACAGTTATGTTTATAAATCTGATTTTTGACAGCATTGTAGTCTAAATATCCTAGATTTACTTTGCTTAACAACACCTAAAGCCTATCACTTTAATGCACAGGTGAGTTTTCAAGGAAATAAAAAATTCAGTTGAGTCAGGGAACAAAGTCATATAACAAATGATGATAGTTCATTAGTTCACAAGATTTCACTGGCCTGAGGGGGCATCTTTAATCAGATCCTGACTGGCCCAGGGATTTGCTTTTGATGGTTTTAGCGTGTGTGTGGGAAAGTTTGGGCTCACACAGGTTTCAGAATCTGTTCTCAGTTTGCATAAGTTTGAAAACACAAAGGATACAATCAAGAATGAATTTTATAAATATACAAATAAAAGTGAACTAAAAAGAAAATCTTCCTCAGCTTTGACTAGGAAGAGGGTGCAAAACTATGAGAATTTTATGGTCATGAAAAGACTATCATGTGGAATTCATGACAATTCATACTATTCACATGGTACAGATAAATATTAAACTTAAAATAGACTGAGAGTTAGTAAAGTTTCCAAGTATTTTACAAAAACAAATGTAAAATCTTTTTGGAATTTTACGTTTTCAATCCAGGCTTGAGAAACCTGTATGCAGGTCAAGAAACAACAGTTAGAACTGGACATGGAACAACAGACTAGTTCCAAATACGTCAAGGCTGTGTATTGTCACCCTGCTTATTTAACTTATATGCAGAGTACATCATGAGAAACGCTGGGCTGGAGGAAGCACAAGCTGGAATCAAGATTGCCAGGAGAAACATCAATAACCTCAGATATGCAGATGACACCACCTTTATGGCAGAAAGTAAAGAAGAACTAAAGGGCCTCTTGATGAAAGTGAAAGAGGAGAGTGAAAAAGTTGGCCTAAAGCTCAATATTCAGAAAACTAAGATCATGGCATCTGGTCCCATCACTTCATGGCAGATAACAGGGGAGACAGTGGAAACAGTGGCTGACTTTATATTCACTGCAGATGGTGACTGCAATGAAATTAAAAGACACTTACTCCTTGGAAGGAAAGTTATGACCAACCTAGACAGCATATTAAAAAGCAGAGACATTACTTTGCCAACAAAGGTCTGCCTAGTCAAATATAATGACTATGTTTAAATAGATAAGAAAGAAAATAAAAGTAATTGATTAATGGATAAGACCCTCAAAGATGACCAGTGGAATTCAGAAAAAAGCAGAAAACACTAAACAAAGAGAACTTCTAGAATTTTGAGCTGTAATGATTGAGATCAAATCTCATTGGAAAGTTAGTAGAAGAAGCACAGCCCAAAAACTAGAGTGTAGTTCAGAAGAAATTCTGCAGAATCAGTTATAGAGTGGCACCCATACTTAAAACCTGAGAGAATTTAAGAGACATGAGAATTATCAAGGACCTAAAAAAATACATTGGCATAGAATGGAAGAGAAGCAGTATTTTAAGTGTTAATGATGTTTGCATCTGATAATAGCATGAATGAAGGATGTTGACTATATACTTTTGTAGTAGACTTTAACTTACTTAACATCTGCTTTTAACTTAAAATCCCTGTTTCACCAGCTTCTTCCTAATTATCCAGAATATGCTGATAAATGTTTAAAAATTGGTTCTCCAAACAAACAGAAAAAAAAAGAAAATGAAGAGCTGTGTGCCTATATGCATAATGAATGTGTTTATTATAAATTTTACTAACAGAAAGGATATGTAGCATACAATTTACAAATAATCATAAAATGTTATTTTAGTGTACATTCCTAGACCCAATTGAATCTCACAAAATGTTTTCACTGATTTTTCCCAAATTATTGCAACTATAATCAACCTCTGATTATGATTCAACCTTAATTAGAGAAATGGTGTTGCATCCCAGTACGCCAACATTTATACAATTAAATTATTCTAATTTAATCTGATATGTGATCTATTGTTAAAATATTTCTCACAGTTGTAAAAATTGTATTTATTTAGTGAAACATCTTTTCAACCTGAGCAGTAGATACAACACACTTACAGATGTAATCTGCATTATTTGTAGTTTCTCGTTTACTTTTTTAAACTGGGACAAACCACAAAACTGTTAATAAAACTCTGATTAATAGAGTTTGCTAATTTTCATCAATGTGTAAATATTCCCATAGCCAGTTTTAAGCTATCATATGATGTCACTGAACAGTTAGTTAGAAATAAGTGTGTAGTACCCCACTACTATATAGTGTGCATATAGAACAAGTACAGAAAAATAATGGCAAGAAGGTAATGAATAATAAAATAATTGGATTATGCTAGTTTTGAATTTATTATCATTGTCTCAATATAATTTAATTGAACATTTATATAATATAATATTTAATATTTGCTGAGTTTAACAATTTCTTATCAAATTCCTGAAAGTGTGCCAACAGGCCCTGACTAGGCACTAGGAGCAGAAGCTCCTGTCTCCAGAGAGAATTCTTCAGTGAAGTATGGGAAAGTAAGGAGGATACTAGTTGTGCAGGACTAACAAGAGGACTGGAATTTCCTCCACCCCTGTGTTCACTAACTGTCAGCAGATATATTTGTTTCCATATCTAACCTTCATCCATAAGTCCTCTGGGACTCTTATTTCCAAGCGAGGATTCCCAGGAGTTTTCTGAGGACAGATTGGATCTCTTATTTCTCCTTTCTTTGAAGGCATTTTAGTAGACTGCGTCTACTTTAAGTCACTTATTACTACTCTTTTCTTCCCAAGTCACTTTTAACCTTGTTTTATTTTTAAATCATCTTTCTTACTTTCTTTGTTACAATTTTCTTTATTCTTACACTGTTAATTGTGGGGCAGGAGGTGGTTATTGAAGAAGTAAGTGCAACAGACTTCTAGTGTCAGTCTTTTGCAGTTAGTTATTAATATCAGTTGGTATTTCTTAAATGTTTATAATAATCCTAGGCTTACCAGACATAATTACACAAAATATGGAATAGTGCAAATCTACCAGTAGCTTTCTACATGTTGCTCTGTGTGAAATTAAACAGGAAAAAAATTAGCATGTACTTTGTCAACCCATTGAATTTGTCTTTTCTTAGGTATGCTAATAGAAAGAAAAATCCTATATTTTTAGATATGCAACATTTATAAGCTTCAGAGTCTGAGGATCTTGTTGAGGTCTAATTCTGTTGGATTTTAATAAGTGTCATTTGGTGTCAGGTGCTCCGTCTTATAATGTATATATACCACAAAGGATGATTTCAAACCTTCTCAGTACATCTGTCTTCCTGTACATTGCTGTAAATCATCCCCATTGAACTACTTCAAAATGTTTCACATGTAGCACCCCTGAGTATTCAATTGAGTACTGGGTTTTACAGAAAGGTCTTGGAAGTGAAGAGAAAAGAGGTGGAAAATGGAATTGAATATAACATGCCAGTTGCTGTCAGGCACAATATCTTCTCCTCAAATAGACAGAAAGCCTGTTAGAGGTTTATAACTCTAATATTCTTTATGTATAAATAAGGTGGTGAGTGGAAAGGAACATAAGCCTAGTACTGTGTATTTGGGGAAATGTGTTCTGTCTAGATGTATAAAAATTAAGTTTTATTTTTTAAAATTTAGTAACTGAGTATTAGATCACTAAGGGCTTCCATAGTGGCTCAAATGGTAAATAATCTGCCTGTAATAAAGGAGACCTTCTCCAGAAGGTCCCCTGGAGAAAGGAATTCTTCACTCCACTCCAGTATTCTTTCCTAAGAAATATCAACAACCTCAGATATGCAGATGATACTTGTCTAATAGCAGAAAGTGAAGAGGAACTGAAGGTCCTCCTGGTGAGGGTGAAAACGGAGAGTGAAAAACTGGCTTAAAACTTGGCATTCAAAAAAACTAAGATCATGTCATCCAGTCCAGTCACTTCATGGCAAATAGATGAAGAAAAAGTGGAAACAGTGACAGATTTCTTTTCTTGGGTTCCAAAATCACTGCAGATGGTGATAAAAGTAAAAGATGCTTGCTCCTTGGAAGAAAAATTCTGACAAACTTACACAGCATATTAAAAGGCAGAGACATCACTTTGCCAACAAAAGTCTGTCTAGTCAAAGCTGTGGTTTTTCCAGTAGTCATGTACAGATGTGAGAGTTGAACCATAAAGGAGGCTAAGCGCTGAAGAATTGATGCTTTTGAATTGTGGTACTGGAGAAGACTGTTGAGAGTTCCTTGGACAACAAGGAGAACAAATCAGTTAATCTAAAAGGAAATCAACCCTGAGTATTCATTGGAAGGACTGATGCTGAAGCTGAAGTTCCAATACTTGGCCACCTTATGCAAAGAATCGACTCATTGGAAAAGACCCTGATGCTGGGAAAGATGGAGGGCAGGAGGAGAAGAGGCAATAGAGGATGAGATAGTTGGATGGCATCACTGACTCAATGAAAGTGAGTTTGAGCATACTCTGGGAGATAGTAAAAGACAAAGGAAGCCTGGTGTACTGCAGTCTGTGAGGTCACAAAGAATTGGACATGACTTAGCAACTGAACAACAAGATCACTAAAATACTAATAAATATTTTAAAAATTCATTTTCTGCTTTTCTTTGTTAGTTGGAACAACATTTGAGGATAAATAAGAATGTAGGTGTTTATTCATAATAACTAAATAAAAGTAATTATAGCCTTCTTCACTTTAGCAATCCATTTGAAAAGTGTTATTAAAATTATTCCTGAGTTCGGGTGATTGCAACACTGAGATGCAATGGTTTTTAGTTGGTGTTGTACAACATTTCCAAACCTTTAATATTGTCCAGATGCACATCATGAAATCTTGAGTTTAGACATCTGTCAATTTACAGAATGGGCTATAAGGAAATCAGTGAAATAGTATTTTTCTATTTTCTACTTCTCTGTTTATATGCGTTTAGAGTGAACAGAAATCTTTAAAAATGACTGTCTTGATGTTTGCATATCACATATTTTCATCCTTACGTTTCTTCCCATTTCTGTATGCATTCTGTACTGCACAAATCATTCTTTTCTATCTCCATGTTTTTTTTTTTACTTGTAAGTAGATCTTTTTGTCTCTCTATGAGAACAATTTTCCCTCTTTTCTGCCCCACCACAACTTTCTCACTTTTTAATAATTACTCACTTGCCATTTTCTGGAGGAACTCTTTCCTACCTGCCAAAGCTTTTCTTAACCTGGTGTATTTCCCTTTGGATTCCTCTCTGATTATTCCACCACATCCTGTGCTAACACTGGACCTGTCACCTTGTATTGTAACCAGTTCTCTTCTTGGTTCCAATCTACTGAACCCTAAACTTCTTCAGAGCAGGGGCTGTGTCTTATTTATATTAAGAAAAGTAGGTAACGTGTTACGTTAGCAGTTGGGCAGTTTCCTCTAATAAAGTATTTTATTATGTTGGTGTTAGGTCTTGATAAAGAGAGGAGAGGGGAAGAAAGTACATTACAGAGGCTGGAAAAGTTAGTAAATTATAATATATGTTTACTAAATTAGATTGTTTAACTAAAATCCAGTTAGAGACAGCATCTGTGTAAAAACTTAAGGTATTCAGTGCATTTTAATTGTGATCTGAAGTTACTAACAAGCTCCTGTGTGAAGGGGATATCATATTCCATGAAGGAGATACTGTTTTCTTTTATATAGTGAATAGTAATGGGATAAAACAAGAAGGGATCTTTTTTTCTAACTCCTTTAATCTTTTTCTATTTGTTGTCATGTCTCTCTTAAGTAATAAGTTCTGTAAAGTCTTAAGTAAAATTCTCTAATATCCTCAAGATTTGGAGTATCTGGATAAGGGTGTAGATAAGAAAGCAGTATTTCAAACAAATATGGAACTCAGAACAGAGTCAGTGTACTGTAAGAGGGAAGAGTAGAAAGTAGCTCAGAGAGAAGATGCTAAGTGGTTAAACCTTAATTTAGAATTAAGGTATAATGTGGAGGTCCAGGACTTAGTATTTGTTTACTGAGTGCTATAATTATTCAGTCAGGAAAAGAGCAAGCAGTTTGTTAGAATTGAGTTATTTCACCAAAAAATAAGATATTGACCTTTATTTTAAAGCAGTTTCTCTGATCAGAAACTGTAATTGTGAGACAAAAGAGTATCATTTGTGTTTAAGTGTCTTAGATTTTAAGTTGAGTTTTTACTTAATTTGAGCTGTGGCTGTAAATATTTTTTCAACATTAAGTAACTTTACTTTGATGTCTGTATATCTTTATACATCTCTGCATGATATGATAAATAATGTGTAGATTTGAGAGTATTGTCAAATCTGATTTCAAATCAAAAAGTCTGTTGCCTACCTTGGTATATATAGATTTCATTTAATTGCGAGAGTGAATGTTAAAAAAACGCTTTTCTGAATGAGTGTTTTAGTAACTTTTCAAGGATATTAGTTATGCTTGATTTTGTCTTTAATTATTTTCTGCTCAAGAAAACACTTTATATTGCTCTCATCATCCACAAATAATATGTCTTGACATTTAAAAGACTGAAGAGTAAACAAATTTTAATATCATTAGAAATAATGAATGCTTTGTTCTAAGATTTACTTTGTTGATGTTCAGAATTTCAAATAGTTTCCATGTGTTCACTGTTGGAAAGGTCATTTAAGTTTGAAAGTTGTTTATTTTAAAATCTCAACATGGCCTTAAAAAAATCCATTTTTCAACATCCTTGCTAGTTCAATAAGTTGTTATTGGAATTAGACTGTTATCATATACAGCTAGAGAATACTTTTCCTCCATAATTTTTAAGGAAAGAACCAGTTCACTTACTTATTTTTCTATTTAAACAATTTTAAATTCTGTATTCTGGTTCTTTACTTAACTGTTTCTTCACTTAGGAATTTAAAGGCTATCATTGCAACCTACACATTGAAAATAATTGATACACTTACTTAGCCAAATAAGTAGATTTGGTTAGTTCACATTTTTCACAGTGTTCTTCAGTGGGCAGGGTGATTTTAGAATTTTGTGTAATTTATCCCCTAGTATCTATAATAAGATTATGTACTGCCAAGATAGAATAGGAAAGATAAATAGTTGCTGAGGACACCAGAATCTATGAGAGGTGAAACACTAAAGCCCCTGGGATTAGTAGTTTTATAAAAACACAACTGAAATTTGTAAAATTTGACTCTCTTTAAAATGGCAGCTGATATATGTTAGAATTCCGGAAAGAAACAGCAAAGCGAACAAACAGAAAAGAGTGGTAGAGGAAGGGGGAGATAATCTCTGATTTTGTGTTAAGTTACCAGCAATGGTAAAGCATCTGCCTACAATGCAGGAGACCTGGGTTCAATCCCTGGGTTGGGAAGATCTGGAGAAGGAAATTACAACCCACTCCAGTATTCTTGTCTGGAAAATCCCATGGATGGAGGGGCCTGATAGGCTACAGTCCATGGGGTCACAAAGAGTCGGACACAACTCAGCGACCTCACCAGCAAATTTTATGTTAAACTAGTGATATTAGTCTTGAACCAACCATTATTTATGATATTATAGAGAGAAAATAAGAGAGATTAAGCTTTGTGACTCAGAAGATCATTCAGTTATCAGTGATAAAGCCTGTATTTTAACATGTTTAACATTTTTGGGAGAGCAAATAATGATTTTTGTTGTGGCATATGTCTGATATATTTACACATTCAGTATATCAGAATCTCCACAGATTAAAGTTTAAAGCATAATAACCATATTTGTTATTATAAGGTAAGTAAAACCACTACAAATTGTCCTAAAGCTAGCTAAAGATACTCAGAATAGCACAAAGATTGTCATAATATATAACCAAGTCAACTGCATTATTCTAATTATTTTCCTGATGCCAGGGAATATTGGCAATCATTGCATGAATTCACCATAAACCTGATCACTCTCACAAAAAGTGAACAATATGGTCAACTGAAACTCAGGAGCATGAATTTACCTATCATTTCCCTTCTTTTACCACCATCAACAGTATTATAAAAGAACAAAGGGATCTTATATTTTATTCATTCACTAAAATTTTTTTAATTTGAATTTTTAATGTTTTTCAAGGTGAGGCATAACAGGATTGTGGAAGAGCTGAACATTGTAACTTTTTTGTTCCTAGGACACTCTTAAAACTCCCAAAGATAAATCTGCCACAGAGTACTGCATTTGCTTAGCACTCCAGGTTATAAGCACATGTGCCTTTTTGCACTTGAAAAACCTATGTTTTATTCAAGTATGACAGAGACATCTCCTTTTGATGCTGCAAAGTCAGGAAGGTAGAAGTAAAATCACACTCTTTAGGATGAAAAGCAAGCAAGTAAAACTAGTCAAAGTAGTGTTTGGGGTGTGGTGTGTATTTGAAATAAGATGGAAGAATCTCAGTGGCAGGACAATATCTCAGGGAAAGCCTAAAACAAACAAACAAAATATATATATACACTAATGAAGACATTTCTTGTTTTTTTCAGACTTTCCAGACCATACTGAAATATCACTGATCTTGAATTTCATTAGAAACAACATCTAAAATTAAATTGTAATTAATGTTCATTCCTTGCTGAGGGAATGATGGCTAGAGAGTGAGAGGGATTGAGAGATTCAAGTTGATTCACTAGGTCAAACAGAAGTGTTGGCAGCTGCAGTAAACAAGCTTTCTCTACATTGCATTGCCAGAGTGTCTCAGTTCTGACTGACCTCCAGTCACAGTGCCAAGAACTGCCAGGAATGCAAAGTGTATGCTGATTTTGTGATGTAGAGAAACAGGGATTTGGGTGTGAATACTTAATTGTTTTGAACCACTATGTTTAGTTGGAATCTGAGCCAAAGTCCCCAGACATAAAAAAGAAACTGCTGAAAATCCTCAGGCACAAATATACTTTGCATTTATTGCCTGAAAGTAAACAGGACATTTGGGTCAGCAGCACTTTGAGTTGACTTCACATCTTTGTTTTCTAATTATGATGGCTAAAGGAAGTAGGGACATTTTTTGTGTACCCTTGAAACTAAAGATATGTTCTCAGCTGCCCTCAGAAGTAGGATGTTTGTTACTTAGATGTACTTGTTACATCTTCACCACTGAAGTTTTATTTCTTTATTATTTCTCCATCAAACTTAAGTATACAAACATCTTGCTTGTTATTCCCCATGAGCTTCTTAGATAGTTTAGGTGTTAGAAAGCATTTTTGCTTTGTTTCTAAAGAATTTGGAGTTTGTAAGTGTATTTTAATTTGTTTTGATTTTAGTTGAATTAAGAGGAACCCCTAGAAATTTAAAAGAAATTCGTGTACAAGTTTACTATATACCTTTAGGAAAGAAAATATTGAGAAACATTTAAAAATAATCTCACTTGTAAAAATCATAGAATAATATAGTGCTTTAAATGATTTTTACTAACATTGAAATTTACACAACAATTTTTAAGCGAATTTTCAATCATTGAAAATGATCTTCAATATTTCTAGTACATTTCTAGTACATTTCTAGTACATTGTGTTACTACCAATTAATACACAGAAAATAATTTTCTGTAGTAAACAATGATTTTAATATATTTCATCTCCTTATGCCATGTGAACATCCGTTTATCAATATTATATTTGCATAAGAACTATATGAATAATCATTTTAGAGAAGGTGGTAAGCACCTTTTGTTTCTGGGGGAAAAAAATATGGGTTGATAAGATTGAATTTAATGATTAGGGCTTCCCTGGTAGCTCAGCCTGTAAAGAATCAGCCTGCAATGCAGGAAACCTCAGCTCCATCCCCAGGGTTGGGAAGATCCCCTGGAGAAGGGAATGGCTACCCACTCCAGTGTTCTGGCCTGGAGAATGCAATACAGTCCTTGGGATTGCAAAGAGTCGGACATGCCTGGGTGACCTCCACTTTCGATGATTAGAGGATGTTAAAATTGGCATCTGATTAAACATGGACTGGACGTGCTGAGCATCTTGCTTAACTCTTGTATCCTGTACTACATAAGTAACAGAGTGCAGGACCCTTTCATATTTTGGGACTAGTTAAAATTAGATTATACCAATTTTGACTGTTAGTAACATAGAGTTTGTGAGCCGGTTCAATCATGCCTGAATTACTATTCCATTGAATATTATTAATCAGCTGCCGTCATTCGGTGGCAGGGTGCCAAGGCAGCACTCTGAGGACTCCTCTGTTCATTCGTCTGTCCCAGGTTGACATAGTGTAGAAGCCTTTCTGGCTTCTTTGTAAAAGAACATAATTGTCTCTAAAATGTATATGTTATCACCAAGTTTATACTCAGAGGATGTACAGGGGAAAACGTTCTCAAATATTTCATCCAGAATAACTAAGTCATTACCCAGTAACGTTATTTGCTAGAGATCACATGGACTCAGGGGAAAGAAAGTTCTGGGTTTTTTGTATTTCAGGCCCCTTTGATGACCATCCACCCATGATTTATTTCACTGTGTCACATGGTGATAGGGGATAGTGTGGGAAGAGAAAGACTGGCTTTTGAATCCTGTAAACTTCTTGGTTGTGCATTCTAGTGTTTTTCATGTCGTCAGACTTCAGCATACTGTGAATAGTGACATGTCAAAGGTTACTTTATTGGATGATAATGCTGCTCTGTAAAGTGTGGAAGCTTAACTTCCTATGTCCCTTGCCAACACTGACAGATCCCATGACAGGTGCAAATTTGACTTCACACATCACAATTGAACAAGCCAAGCCTGAATACTACCTGACTGTGGTTAAGTTATCACTTCTTTTGTAATCTGTGTTCTTAGAACTTTGGTGGACTTTTCATTTTGTTTGATTTTTCACAGTAAAGGAAATTTGGAGTTTACAAACTCAACTACCAGAATTTTTCATAATTTCTGACTCATCAAACATATGTTCTGAAAAATATCCTCTTTATGATAACCGACTTACTATTTTCAGTTTTCATGACAGTTAAATCTTATTTATTTGGATTATAGGTATATTTACATTTAAACTATTCATTTTCAAATTCATAGTTATATGTAAATATGAACAGTAATAAAAAAATCTTTAGGTTTTTAAATAACTAGTTGTTAAAATGTTTAAATTCAGTAACACATTGATAGACAAACATCTAAAATAATATCCCTGTGGAGAGCTAGTTTTTTTTTCTTTCTTTCTTTCTTTCTTTCTTTCTTTTTTTTATTAGTTTTGCCAAACAATGACATGATATCACCATGGGTTTACATATGCTCCCCCTCCAGAATCCCCCTCCCTCCTCCCTCCCCCTGGGAAATCTCGTTGCACCAGTCCCAAGCATCAATCCTGGGCCGACTATTGCTTAGACATATGATAATTAACATGTTTCAATGCCATTCTCCCATATCTGCTGTTTTTTACAAATTGTGTTTTTACCCAAGAATCCTGTTGCAACTGTGTTAACAGATTCAGTCAGATAAATAAAAAGCATGATGAGAATAAGTTATAAGAAGCATATGGAAAAAGTCAAGTAAACGTATGGTTTGTTAGCTCAAAACAGAACAAAATCAATTTTTGGCTTTAATGAAACAATACTTGGTCTTTTACTCAGCAATATTTTTTAGTACATTGCTGAAACTGTGTTTAAGTATATCCGTGGGGTTACATGGGACCACGTAACATTTAGTTGAGATATTTTTGTGGAGATATTGTTTAAGAGAATGTTAAGTTTCTTTTATAAAGGAGGCAGATTCAGTTGTAGTTCTTGAATCTGTGGATTGGGGTCTTTTGTCCATGTCTGGGAATTGCTTCAAGTTTTACGTGCACCCCATTCTTGTTCTTTTCTACTTCTAGAACTTGAATTAGATGTATCATTTTGACATACTCACTTGATCATACTTATCTCTTAACCTCTCTTTTACATTTTACATCTCTCTGCCTTTTAGAGGATAATTCCACACTCAAATTCCCTCCTTATGTGTAGTAATCCACTCTTCAAAGTATCCATCGAGTTTTTATTTCAAATATCTTATTTTTCATTCATAGCAGTTTTGTTTGATACTTTTTAATATCTATGTGCCTTTAATTATATTATCAAATGTTTATTTTATTAGAAATAAATATCAATTTTCTATTATCTTTCTCACAATTTTAATTCCTGGATGGATTTTTTACGTCATGATGCCTATCTTTATTTCAGTTAGGTGTCACTCATGGTGACTTATTTCCATATATTTTTCATGACTTTAAAAAGTGTTAGCTGCTCATTTTTCTTAAACTTTTGCCTATGAAAATTCCTTGACACCTAAGGTATAAATTGAGGGGGCGAAAAGCAACTTTGTTTAGCTTTTTGTCAGTCATCTGAAATTTCTAATGAAATTTGGCCTCTTTAAATTCTTACCTAGAGATTTTTTCTGGAACCCAGAGAGTAGGGAACCTAGTCTTTGGTGAATTCTGGTTTATGAATTTGAATTCTCAGAATTTTTATTTTCCTTTTCCTCTGCTTTGAGCCATTTTTAGAGAAGTAAAGATGGTAAATATATTTCTAGTTCACTTGTATACTGAAGATGCAAACTTTTGGTGTCCCAGGATGAAGGGTCCACAAGAACCAACACACTAGTTGTCTCTAAGGTGAAACACAACTTCTTGGTTTCATATACCTCTATGAGGGCTTCCCTGGTCACTCAGATGGTGAAGAATATGCCTGCAATATGGGAGACCTGGGTTTGATCCCTGGGTTGAAAAGATCCTCTTCTTCAGTCCCTAACCTAGTGTTGCTTACTTTCTTGCCAACTCATTTAATATTCAAGATTTACGAAACAGATTTTTTAATCTAGTATTTAATATATTTCTTAAGTAGGATAATCGATCTGGACATCTAATCTTCATGTTGCAATAAAGGAAAAATAAGTGGATTGCATTAGTGACTGAGGGAAAATTAAATACAAAGACCAAGGTTATTGAACTCTCATAGACCTTTGAAATCCTGATAATTTAACTTATTTGCTGCTTCTTTGGAGGGAAATCAGCCCTGACAACCCACTTCCAGCTGAAACACCAGCTTTTATTTTAATATTTATAGAGAGATTGTATAATGATGGTGTTTCAGATTATTTCTTTGCTAGTATATGTTAAAGTTGTTTCCAAGTTTACTAAGAGTCTGTGCTTTCAAAAGAAATCAGTATCTGTAACATGATACTAATTCCTGCTAAGATAATGTAGGAAGTAGAGATTGTTAGAAACATACAAATACAAATTAGAAATTTAGAAAATTCATAATAGACAATGATGCTTTTCATTTGAAGGTGTGTTTCAGAGCTCTTATTTGGATCAAAAAAGTTTTGCTTTCTTATTATGTTCATTTGACATGTATGACTCATGGAATATTTTATTGTAATGCTCACTGTTACATCGATTTTAGATTCATTGCACTTGATTGATTTCATATTTATTTTCCATTTGGTGAAAGCTTATGGAATAGATAGATGATTTATTCAAAATAAATCTTTAAAGTGTAGAACCTGGACACATGCTGTTGTTGCTCACATTTTAGCATCTACCATGCAAACTCAGTGTTAAAGCCAGAGTCCAAGAACACTGAAATATGAAGCCTGGATTTGCTTACTCGTTTTACTGCATACACGCTATGTAACTTTGGGCTTACTCTGTACCATTAGCTCTTCAGTCCCATTATTTGTAAAAAGATACTAATGCTAGTAATAAGGAATAAAATAATGAATGCATATAAATCCGTTGACAACAGTTAAATTTTAGCTGTTCTTGCCACACCTTTGGTATTTTTCTTAACTAAGTTTTCAATGAGTAGCAAAGGCCTTTTAAGTGATAATGAAATTGAAGAGCATAAAGAAAAATAATTGCATAATGCCCATAAATAGGAAGCCTTCCCAAGTGGTGCTATTGGTAAAGAACCCACTCGACAATGTAGGAGACATAAGAAATGCAAGTTAGATTCCTGGGTCAGGAAGATTCCCTGGAGGATTGGAGGCAACCCACTCCAGTATTCTTGCCTGGAGAATCCCATGGACAAGAGGAGCCTGGCAAACTCCATAAGATCACAAAGAGTCAGACAGGATTGAAGGGACTTCATAAGCATGCATGCATAAATTGGAAAATAAAAAAAGAGTAATAAAAAGTGCTTGAAATTTGTAATACAATGATAAACAGATAGGACTCATAAAATAAATAAAAGATATATAATGAAATTTAGAATGTATCTGGAAGAGATATTTGTTATTCTTAAACCATTTTTTTGTTGCTGAGAGGTTTGATAATTTGTATTTGAAGCCTTTACCATTCTTAGCAAATAATAAATCTTCAAGATTTTATTTTACTGTTTTTAGTTCTATTTGTTTAGTCTTCCTATAAGTAAAATATCAATTACAAAATTTTTTTATGATTTCCAAATATTTCTTTATCATTGGATTTGTTCAAGATCACTGTAATTAAATTTTTAGTCATATTTGATAACTATGAATGATTTATTCCACTTTCCTAGTTCAGCTAAATTTTTATGACTCCAGTAACAGTATTTTATGATTATGTTTTCAATTTGTAAACCAAACAGTAATGAAACTCTTCGCTATTAATTTTGTAAGAATCACTTGATTTTAGAATGTGCCAATAACTGGTGCTCTCTAGAGATACTTTATGTGCTTTAACAGTAGGATCCATTTTTTATTTCCACTGTAGCATCTCTAAAATATGGATTGGGGCTATTATTACTTCTAAGAGAGTATCTTTAAGTTTTATTTCTAGTTTATAAAAACAATTATAGATTAATATAATTGATTTATTATTTTTGTCTTCTTACTTAGGGTACTTTGATTGCTTTTCCATGGGGTATTTAAATAGTGTGACAGAAATGCTATAAAGATGAAAGTTACAGAGATCTAGATTCAAGTTATGTTCTGCCATTTTAACTTGAGAGATTGTGAATAAGCAACTTAATATATGAAAGGTTCTATTTTCTATATAACTTGGAGATAATCACTTAGAACTCTGATAACTATCACACAAAGGTGATATAAAATGATACTATATATGTCTGTCTGATAATCATTTTCATAATAATAATTATATGTGCTTGAATTTGGCAATTAGTAGTAATTAAATCAGGGCTTCCCAGGTGGTGCAGTGGTAGAGAATACGCCTGCCAATGCAGAATATGCAAGAGACACAGATTTGATACTTGATATTATCTCTTAACGTCTTTTAATCTTTGAATTCTAAATTTCTTCTTTTTCCATTGGATATATTTATTAGTGAACTGAATAGTTTGCCTGTACAGTTTTCAACAGTATGTATCACTCTGATTGAAAAACTGTGATGGTGTTTATCATGTTCCCCTGTGTATTGTATTACCATCAAATGAAAAATGATCAGATTTAGATTGTGTTTGTTGGTTTGATCTTTGACAAGACTATTTCATGAAAAGAATTGGTTCCTTTGTCTGTTTTGAATCTTAATGGTAGTTTTTTGTGGTATACTTTATATATTGTACACAACTATTGTGCATAGCTTAATGAATTATGATACATCTATACACCCAGTAAGTAGTATGACTATCAGGATAAACAACATAATAAGTACTCTGGAAAGTTTCCTCATGCCCTGGTCAAGTCAAGCTTCCTTGCCTCCAATTTCTCACATCCAGGCAAATTCTACTCTTTCTTGTTATCACCACAAATTTAGTGTTGTCTGTTCTTGAACTTGATATGTATCCTTTTGTGTGTACTTCTTTCCTTCATCATGTTTTGAGATTTATCCATGTTGTTAACTATATCAATAATATATTTCTTTTTAGAGCTGACTGGTATTTCATTAGATGAATAGATCATAGTATGTTTATCCTAGCTTCTACTAATTGATGTTTATGTTGTCTCAGTTCAGTTCAGTTGCTCAGTCGTGTACGACTCTGTAATACCATGAAGCGAAGCATGCCAGGTCTCCCTGTCCAAAACCAACTTTAAAGCCTACACAAACTCATGTCCATTGAGTCAGTGATGCCATCCAACCGTCTCATCCTCCGTCATCCCCTTCTCCTCCTGCCCTCAATCTTTCACAGCATCAGGGATTTTTAAAATGAGTCAGCTCTTCACATAAGGTGGCTGAAGTATTGGAGTTTCGCTTCAACATCAGCCCTTCCAGTGAACACCAAGGACTGATCTCCATTAGGATGAACTGGTTGGATCTCCTTGCAGTCCAAGGGACTCTCAAGAGTCTTCTCCAACACCACAGTTCAAAAGCTTCAAATCTTCTGCACTCAGCTTTCTTTGTTTTTTTTTTTTATTTTTAATTTTATTAAAATATAGTTGATTTATAATGGTGTGTTAATTTCTACTATATAGCAAAGTGATTCACTGTTTTATATATATATATTTTTTTTTCATATTCTTTCCATCATGGTTTATCACAGGATATTGAATACAGTTCCCTGTGCTAAACACTGGGACCTTGTTGTTTATGCATCCTTTATATACTAGTTTGCATCTGCTAAATCCACATTCGTGTCCTTCCCTCCTCCATCCCCCTCACCCTTGGCAACCATGTATCTGTCCTCCATGTCTGTGAGTCTGTTTCATAGATATGTTCATTTGTTGTATTTTATTTTATTTATTTATTTTTTTACAGGTTACTTTGTTTTGTTTTTCTTTTTTTTTTTTTGCACTCAACTTTGTTTATAGTCCAACTCTCACATCCATACATGACCACTGGAAAAACCATAGCCTTGACTAGATGGATCTTTGTTGACAAAGTAATGTCTCTGCTTTTAAATATGCTGTCTAGGTTGGTCATAACTTTACTTCCAAGGAGTAATCATCTTTTAATTACATGGATGCAATTACCATCTGCTTATTTTGGAGCCCAGAAACATAAAGTCAGCCACAGTTTCCCCATCTATTTGCCATGAAGTGATGGGACCAGATGCCATGATCTTAGTTTTCCGAATATTGAGCTTTAAGCCAACTTTTTCACTCTCCTCTTAAACTTTCATCAAGAGAGGCTTTAGCTCTTCTTCACATTCTGCCATAAAGGTGGTGTCATCTGCGTATCTGAGGTTATTGATATTTCTCCCAGCAATCTTGATTCCAGCCTGTGTTACTTTAAGCCCAGCGTTTCTCATGATGTACTCTGCATATAAGTTATATAAGCAGGATGGCAATAAACAGCCTTGGCGTATTCCTTTTCCTATTGTATCCAGTCTGTTGTTCCATGTCCAGTTCTTCCTCACTTGCATACAGGTTTGTCAAGTGGCAGGTCAGGTGGCTGGTGTTCCCACCCCTTGAAGGCTTTTCCACAGTTTATTGTGATCAACACAGTCAAAGGCTTTGGCATAGTCAATAAAGCAGAAATAAATGTTTCCCTGAAACTCGCTTCCTTTTTCTATGATCCATTGGATATTGGCAATTTGATCTCTGGTTCCTCTGCCTTTTCTAAAACCAGCTTGAACATCTGGAGGTTCATGGTTCATGTAATGCTGAAGCCTGGCCTAGAGAATTTTGAGCATTACTTTACTAGCATATGAGATGAATGCAACTGTGTGGTAGTTTGAGAATTCTTTGGCATTGCCTTTCTTTGTGATTGGAATGAAAACTAACCTTTTCCAATCCTGTGGCCCCTGCTGAGTTTTCCAAATTTGCTGGCATATTGAGTGTAGCACTTTCACCATTAAAATCTTTTCTGTACAGTTCTTTCGTGTATTCTTGCCACCTCTTCCTTAATATCTTCTACTTCTGTTAGGTCCATACCATTTTTGTCCTTTATTGAGCCCATCTTTGCATGAAGTATTCCCTTGGTATCTCTAATTTTCTGAAGAGATCTTTAGTCTTTCTGATTCTATTGTTTGCATTTCTTTCTCTGCATTGATTTCTGAGGAAGGCTTTCTTACCTCTTCTTGCTATTCTTTGGATCTCTGAATTCAAATGGGAATATCTTTCCTTTTCTCGGTTGCTTTTTCTTCTTTTCTTTTCATAGCTATTTGTAAGGCCTCCTCAGACAGCCATTTTGCTTTTTTGCATTTCTTTTTCCTGAGGGTGGTCTTGATCGCTGTCCGATACAATGTCATGAACCTCTGTCCATAGTTCATCAGGCACTCTGTCTATCAGTTCTAGTCCCTTGAATCTATTTCTCACTTCCAGTGTATAATCATAAGGAATTTGATTTAGGTCATACCTGAATAGTCTAGTAGTTTTCCCCACTTTCTTCAATTTAAGTCTGAATTTGGCAATAAGAAGTTCATGATCTGAGCCACAGTCAGTTCCTGGTCTTGTTTTAGCTGATGGTATAGAGCTTCTCCATCTTTGACTGCGAAGATTTCGGTGTTGACCATCTGGTGATGCCCAAATGTGGAGTCTTCTCTTGTGTTGTTGGAAGAAGGTGTTTGCTATGACCAGTGCATTTTGTT
Source organism: Antilocapra americana (assembly GCA_007570785.1). NCBI lineage: Eukaryota > Metazoa > Chordata > Mammalia > Artiodactyla > Antilocapridae > Antilocapra > Antilocapra americana. The sequence goes on from ML662438.1 coordinate 10,104,981, forward strand.
GGCAAAACTCTGTTAGCCTTTGCCCTGCTTCATTCTGTACTCCAAGGCCAAATTTGCCTGTTACTCCAGGTGGTCCTTGACTTCCTACTTTTGCATTCCAGTCCCCTATAATGAAAAGAACATTTTGGGGGGCTATTAGTTCTAAAAAGTCTTGTGGGTCTTCATAGAACCTTTCAACTTCAGCTTTTCAGCATTACTGGTCAAAGCATAGACTTGGATTATTAAACAATTTGCCTTGGAAACGAACAGAGATCATTCTGTCATTTCAGAGATTGCATCTAAGTACTGCATTTTGGACTCTTTTGTTGACTATGATGGCTACTCCATTTCTTCTAAGGAGTTCCTGCCCACAGTAGCAGTTATAATTGCCATCTGATTTAAATTCACTCATCCAGTCCATTTTAGTTCACTGATGGCCAGAATGTTGCCGTTCCCTCTTGCCATCTCCTGTTTGACCACTTCCAACTTGCCTTGATTCATGGACCTAACACTCCAGGCTACTATGCAGTATTGCTCTTTAAGCATCAGACCTTGCTTCTGTCACCAGTCACATCCCCAACTGGGTGTTATTTCTGCTTTGGCTCCATCCCTTCATTCTGTCTGGAGTTATTTCTCCACTGATCTTCAGTAGCATACTGAGCACCTACTGACCTGGGGAGTTCATCTTTCAGTGTCCTATCTTTTTGCCTTTTCATACTGTTCATGGGGTTCTCAAGGCAAAAATAATGAAGTGGTTTGCCATTCCATTCTCCAGGGGACCACATTCTGTCAGACCTTTCCACCATGACCTGTCCATCTTGGTTGACCCCACGTGGTGTGGCTTAGTTTCATTGAGTTAGACAAGGCTGTGGTCCATGTGATCAGGTTGGCTAGTTGTCTGTGACTGTGGTTTCAGTCTGTCTGCTCTCTGATGCCCTCTCTTAGCACCTACCGTCTTACTTGGTTTTCTCTTACCTTGGATGTGGGGTATCTCTTCATGGCTGCTCCAACAAATCACAGCTTCTACTCCTGACTTTCAATGTGGGGTATCTCTTCTCAGTCTAGTTTGGGAACATTATTAGTAAAACTCTGAACTTCCTTGAGGAAGTCCTTGTGGAAAAATGTATTCGTTTCTCTTAAAGTGGAATAACCTAGGCTAGAATTGCTGACTCAGAGAGTAGAAGCTACAAAAGAGTTTTCCACAGTGCTTGTAGTCTTAACTACCTGTAGCTTTACATGAGAGGTCCAGTTGTATCACATCCTTTCCAGAACTTGTTATTGTCAGTTTTTTTCATTTTAACATTTGAATGGGTGTGGTATCTCATTGGACTTTTAATTTGCAATTCTCTCATAGCTAATAATATTGAACCATTATTTTCCCTTATGAAATACCTTTTAAAAATCCTTAACCAATCTTTTAAAAGTTGAGTTTTATTTGTTTTATTGACTTCTAGGTGTTTTCAAAAATACATTAGGAATGTGATTACTTGGTCAGTTGCATTGTTGAATATTTCACATTTTTAATGTTCTTTACGGAGCAGTAGTTTTCAATTCTTATAGAAATCAACTTAAATCATTTTTTATAAAATGATTATTACCATTTATGACTTGTCTAGTAAATATTTCCCCATTCTACATCACTAATATATTTATTTGTGTTTTCTTCTCAAAATATAATAGTTTTAGCTTTTATAGCCTTAGTATTTAAATTTTGATTTATAACCCATTGTATTTATTGTTCTCCAGATAAATAGAAACAGAGATATAAGTGTATATATACAGACATAGAAATGTATGTTGCTATATACAGGGCATATGTAAGTTATATAGATGTATCAATAGGATATAAATAATTTAAATCACTTACATAAATCTTATAATGTATAAATTAGTACATGTATACCATAAATATACTATGGTATACATATATACCATAGATACATGTATGCCATTGTATACGATAGACACACATTTATGTGTACATATACATCTCTATATAAATCATATATCTATATGTGAAGGTTGCTTCAGGTGATTATGGAGACTTAGAATTTCCATGATATGTTAAGAGACCCAGGAAAACTGGTGGTATAGTTTCTGTCCAAGTTTGAAGGCCTGAGAACCAGGAAAACTGATTGTGTCAGTTCATGACAATTCCAAAGACCTGAGGATTAGAGAATCTATGGTGTAAGTCTCAGGCTGAGGGCAGAAGAAAGATATTCACCGTTTAAACACGAAGTCAGTGAATGCAAATTCTCCATTCCTCTGCCTTTCTATGCTGTTTAAGCTCTCAAGGGATTGGAGGTGCCTGCTCCCATTGAGGAAGGCAGTTTGCGTTAGTCTACCAATTCAAATACTGATCTCACCCAGAAATACCCTCACAGACAAACCTAGAAATAATGTTTAATGAACTACCTGTGCACTCCATGACCCAATCAAGTGGACAGATAAAATTAAGTCTCAGCCTCGACTTGAGTTAGGACTCCCCTGGTGGCTCAGACAGTAAAGTGTTTGCCAACAATGTGGGAGACCTGGATTGGATCTGTGGGTCAGAAAGATCCCCTGGAGAAGGAAATGGCAACTCACTCCAGTGCTCTTGACTGGAAAATTTCATGGTAGAAGGAGCCTGGTAGGCTACAGTCCATTGGGTCACAAAGAGTCAGACACACCTGAGTGACTTCACTTTTGCTTTCATCTTGAGTTAATTTTTGTGTGTGGCGACTGATAGGGCTAACCTATTCAATATGTTTTTTATTTTTCATAATTATCTAAATATGAATATTTTCCTTATAAGGAATGATGATTTGTGGATAAAGATAAAGAAAAACTGTCAATTAAGTTTCTTAAAATAAAATATTTAAATCTATATTTATAATATAAAATCTATGTTATTTGGACATCATTTCAGTTCAGTCTTTCAGTCATGTCCAACTCTTTTTGACCCCATAGACTGCAGCATGCTAGCCTTCCCTGTCCATCACCAACTCCTGGAGCTTGCTCAAACTCATATCCTTCGAGCTGGTGATGCCATCTAACTATCTCATCCTCTGTCATTCCCTTCTCCTGTGCTTTCAATATTTTCCAGCATCAGGGTCTTTTCCAATGAGTCAGTCCTTCACATCAGGTGGCCATGTTGGAGCTTCTGCTTTAGCATCAGTTTTTCCAATGAATTATCCAGCACTCATTTCCTTTAGGACTGACTGGTTTGATCTTCTTGAGGTCCAAGGGACTCTCTAGGGTCTTCTCCTACACCACAGTTCAAAAGCAGAATTTCTTCAATGCTCAGCTTTCTTTATGGCGCAACTCTCACATCCGTACATGACTGTTGGAAAAACCACAGCTTGGACTAGACAGACCTTTGTTAGCAAAATAATGTCTCTGCTTTTTAGTATGCTGTCTAGGTTGGTCATAGCTTTTCTTCCAGTGAGTAAGTGTCTTTGAATTTCAAGGCTGAAGTCACCGTCTGCAGTGATTTTGGAGCCCAAGAAAATAAAGTGTCTCACTGTTTCCATTGTTTCCCCATCTATTTGCCATGAAATGATGGGACCGGATGCCATGATCTTCGTTTTTTGAATGTTGAGCTTTAAGCCAGCTTTTTCACTCACCTTTTTCACTTTCATCAAGAGGCTCTTTAGTTCCTCCCTCTTCACTTTCTGCCATATGGGTGGTGTCATCTGCATATCTGAGGTGATTGTTATTTCTCCTGGCGATCTTGATTCCAGCTTGTGCTTTATCCAACTCAGCATTTCACATGATGTACTCTGCATGGAAGTTAAATGAACCGGGTGACAGTGTACAGCCTTGGCATACTCCTTTCCCTATTTGGAACCAATCAGTTGTTACACGTCCCATTCTGCTGTTTCTTGACCTGCATACAGATTTCTCAGGAGGCAGGTAAGGTTGTCTGGTGTTCCCATCTCTTTAAGAATTTTCAACAGTTTGCTGTGAACTACACAGTCAAAACCGTTGGTGTAATCAATAAAGCAGAAGTAGATGGTTTTCTGGTACTTTCTTCATTTTGTATTTCAAGGCCAAATTTGCATGTTACTCCAGGCATCTCTTGACTTTCTACTTTTGCATTCCAGTACCCTGTAATGAAAAGGATATTTTTTGGGGGTGTTAGTTCTAGAAGGTCTTGTAGGTCTTCATAGAACCATTCAACTTCAGCTTCTTTAACATTCCTGGTTGGGGCATAGACTTGGATTATTGTGATATTGAATGGTTTACTTTGGAAACAAACAGAGGTCATTCTGTCTCTTTGAGATTGCACCCAAGAACTACATAGAAGTATATCTCTTACATCATTTTTAGATATGTGTAGAACTGGGTGCTATAGAATAAATAAATGCTCAATTGATTTTATTTATAAGCTTTTATGGCATTATCTATAAGAAGGTAGAATTAATATATAAGCATAGGAAGCAAACTGAATAAACAAATTATATACATTTTCCTTAGAACTACATTAAATATAAGAATTCATATTTACTGCTTGTTGAATCTGTCCTGTGTGAACTATGGTGAATATATCTCCCTGATACCATCCTATGTTATGTAATTTTGTTACTGAAGTGGAAGAGGATTTGAGTGAAATAGTCTTAATGCTTTATGTGGGAGAAGTATAAGACAAAAACCAGTTTTTTTAAAGAGTCTTCCCTCTTATATGTTCTTTGCAGTCCCAGTTCTTATTATGGGCCTCATTTTCATGTATGTGGTTTTGCAAAGCTGTCTATTGATTTCATCAACCAAATGCCTGCTTAGATAAATAAAGATTCACTCAAGGATAGAGTCTGTTTAATCTTCAGCAGTAGCTCTTTATTACTCAGTATGCTTCTACTGCTTTATTTAAAGAACAGCAGTACGTGGTATTTGGTACATGTGAAGAATATGTTTACAGAAGTATGATTTCTGTTCCCTCCACAGATTCCATGGTAGAATGTGGTGACTTTTATTTTTACAAACAGTTTACTGATCTTGCAAAGAAAATTGCATCAATGTAAATAAATATTTGTTCATTAGATGTGCCTAATTAACACAAATAAAAGTGATGAACCTGATATTGAGTGTGCTATTGCAAGGTTTCTACTTTATAAGCACCCCTCAGCATTTATGGTCTATTAAATAATTTATTTTGCAAACATTCATTGAGTAACATGTATTGGTCTGAGACTTTGTCAAGTGCTGTGAATCAAAAAACGCCTTAAGAGTAGTATACCGTCAGGAAAATAGATGGTTAAAAAATTGTTGAATGATAAATACTTTGACAAAGATTATTGGCAGTTGTAGACTATACAGATTCTATGGCTGGAGCAGAGAGACTTAAGGAGAATAATGAATAATGAATTTGAAGAGATCATTGGAATGGCAGAAGTTAAAAGAGGTTAGATTTAATGCCAAGATATAGCACTACCAATACTGAACATGGATTTCAGAACCAGGAAAGGAGATCTCTTTATGGTGTTTCACATTTGTAGTTTGAGCCTGGCCGTTTGGTGTGGTAGAGCTATTCTGTACTTTAATTATAGTCCTATAATGTAATAGTTAAATGACTTCAATAATAGAGAGCTAAGTTCTGGCAAGAATCAAGCTTTGGCCTTGAGAGTGGAATGATAATGCAGTTTTATTTGATCATTTCATGGATCTGTAAGGTAATGTATTTTTTTTTCTGTTTTAGTTTTTTTAATTAATTGGTACATAAAAATTATTGAATGTTATTCTATGAGTTCCTCCTTTTATCTTCCACATGTAAATTGCTCCACGTAACAAAGTCTTCAATGAATGCAAATGATACCATATGATAATAACAAATAAATGTACTTGTGGTTGCATTAAAAACTATTTTGATACTGGAGAGGGGGAGTGTTGATTTGAGAGCAGCACTGAAATAGATGGTGTCTGTATATGGAAGATAAAATGCTAATTTCCCTTAGGGCTTTGGGGAAATTTTGGCATCTTTCACTTTAAAGAGATAGTCACTGAGAAGATGATATTTTTCATGTATCTAATATCCTATATTCTTTAAAATTTCAGTTTCAGTTGAGGCAAAATGAGTAATTATTTCAGTTATTAAGGAGTTAAAATCATTGTTGTAACTGCTAGTTTTAATGGAACAGAAGTTTCAGAGGCCCCAGAGGAAGAAATGGCAGGGAAAAGCACACAGGGAAGTAGAAGTGTTGGGGGAATGAAGTGTTGAGTTGAGAGTCTAGGATAGGATGTTTTGTGGAGGTAAATGTGGACTTACCAGAAAGGATACGTGTCTCTGGCAGGAAACAGATACTAGGGTAGCGGATCAGAGTTGTGAAACTCAGCAATTCCTGGATTTAAGACAATAAGGTGAATTATCCAGAAATAGAGATATCTGTCATTTTAAGACAATTGTATATGTTGCCAAAATGTAAATACAGTAACTCCCTAAACATAGGTTGCCATAGTCCCTCAAGTAAAAAAGTATAATAATTTACATAAACACATTTTTACTTGAGACGGAGAAGTTTGGGATGCACACACATGTACAGTGGCATATTTTGTCCTGAGTACTTGAATAGATCACAAACAATTCTAGACTTCTGAATCCCTGATTTCTACTTTTGTTCTTTGGCTGTTTATATGCCCATTTACTTTATTATATTCACTTTAAACCCCATGAAAATACAGTACTTTTTATTATTGTATTAAACTATAGTCTACTTTTAGGTTAAATATGTTAAGTTAAACTGAAAAATTGAATTTAAACTTCTAAATTATAAAAATTGAATTTAAATTTTTGTTCATTTTAGTGAGTAGAATTTGCTGGGAAGGAAAGGCATATACACACACAGAGACCTACATACAGACGCAGACATTGTAGTTCAAAATCAGATGTTCTAAATGAAAGGAATGTTCTATAAACATTTATTTTGCTTTGAGACTAAAAGAATGATTATTTTTGCTTCAATTTATTTATTTATTTTTTTGCTTCCTTTTCAGTGGCCAAGGGATCTGGGTGGGCTTATGTAATGAACAGAAAAAGAGAAAATGCCTGTCTATTCTCTGACACCAGGCCTTTTCACCAAAGAAATTTGTGAATATTAATTAATGTGATTTGCTCAGCTCCTCCAAACACAAATGCTGTCTGGGCCAGCCCTAATGGAGCTTCAGCTATGCCTTTACCAGCATGGCTAATCAAATTCCCTGTATAGTCCTTTCTCTGGATTTGCTATTTGCTCAAAAGATGCACTCATTTCCTTTGAACATTTCTTTCTGACAAATATGGTGCCAAAGTTGGAAATATAGGGCATTCACATTTTAATGAGATGAAATATTTTAATAGAGGAATTAAAAATATTTATCACTAACTACTGAACAGCCATCTTGCTATTATCATAACAGGAATAAGGATTGTCCTGTTTAAACTCTGATTTAAATCATGAGCAGATCTACTCTCAGTGAATATCATTTATTTAATTGACTATATTGCCATGGACACAGGTCATGGTATACCTTACAATTATGTTTAATAACACATTGACCATATAAAGTATATTTAACTCTGGATTTAATATTTTATGATAATAATAATAAAGGCTAAAGCTTCTTTTTCATGTAAAAATGTAGAAGAAAATAAATTACTAGCCTAATAGCTAAACGATATCATAAACAGTCACAACATATTAGCATACTCCGTAGCTATTTGGAGATAAAACTTACAGACTCAGAATCTTAGTTTTCTTTCTCTTACTCCTGTATTTTACGTGTCTGAAGAAAGATACACATCTACAAGCTACTTCAATTTGCCACAGCATGTGCAGATCTTCAGATACAAATTTCAGCTAATTATATTCAGAATAAAAGGAAAATGCTCCGAATGACAATGAGGGAGATTCCTTTTTTCAAAGACTGTGTCAAGAGAAGACTATCAGCTTTTTCTTGATAATAAACAAAAATATATAAATCTCATGTAACTAAAGCAAGAAAAAATAGAGCTTACTTGCCATTTCTTTCTCTTTCTTTTTTTCATCTGTAGATAAACTCTGATATTAAAATGAGGCATGCCTAATTTTAAGCATTTTACTCCTCCAAACTGTTATATAGTCAAATAAATACACAGTGGTATAATTTAAGCTGGTACCATGTAAAGTAGAAACATATACTTTTAAAGTATTAAGAGGATCTTCAACATCTATTCAACAATTTAATGGCATGTTATATTCATATTTCAGTGGACTAGCAAAATGATACAAAATATTAATTAGGGGAAAATAACATCTTCAAATTCAGCTTGTTGCTTATAGAAGCAACAAGAATAAATGCAAGTGAAGAGATTAAAGGAAAAAGTTAAGTGACATTTCAGGGCCTAGGAAGTCACACAAGCAGATGAACATGACAAGAATCCAAGAATATGATTCATACAGGTTGTGTGATAGCTTATAGATGAAATACATACGTGAGGCCCTTGTGCCTTCCCTCACCACCAACTTTCAAGCATCTCTGAATAATCACTTTCTCTTTTCTAAAATATGGGTCTTAATTAAAAGAAAACTCTTCTTGTACTATTTGAAAGAACTAGTACAACAGTTTATTATTAGAATACTGTAACCTACTTCCTGACATTTTTTATTTGATAACTGGAAATAGAAATTCAGTACTATAAGCTGCCAAAAATTGATGCTTTATATAAAAAAATAAATGTACTATGGACATTTCAGTTTTTATCCACTCTGGATTACTTTGCTATAAAATAAATATGTTGATAAATTATTTTTCATTTTTAGATATAATATAAATTTAGATATAATCATACTGATATGTTAAAACTTTGATCTGTATCTCTTTATCATTTATGTTATCTCCTAAAAAAAATTACTCTTACTGTCAAAAGAAAGTTTTCTTTAAAGCGGAAGTTAAGTACTCACATTAATACAACTTCCAAAAGCAGCACAGTTTTAGCATGTGACTTACTGATTTTCACTGCATGGGAAATCTCTCAGGAATTTGTCCTCCACAGAAGGTGACAGAGTAACTGTATGCTAGATTAGGACAACTTTCCATGATTAGACTGTAATGATTAAAAATTTTTAATGTATTCTGAAACATTTCTGTCATTGTTAACCATATGCTGTTACACAAACCAGTTTAATTAAAGTTTTGTTTTCTGGCCACTGGGTTTGAATGATTTGAAAAGTTTTGTGGTGGTAGGGGGTGTGAAGTTCCTAGCATGTACTGTTTTCAGGTAGTGTTAGTACTTTTGTGAGTCTTCTTTATACTTAGAAGAAATAAATGGAGACCAGTAGATAGTAGTGTCTCAATGATTTTGAAACACTGTTAGTTAATGGTATTAAAAAACTCAAGTTGTCTCTATACACCTCTAATTTTTTGTAGCATGTGGCTCTGGCCTAACTAATCACAGTGCCATGTGGATAGAGAAATAAAAATGTATATGCTATAAAAAACCTAGGGCATTAATTTAATACTAAAGTTATGTATGAAACAAAATTATGTTTTATGAAAGTAAAATAACATGGCATTTCAAAGCCTTTACATCAAAATGAGTATTATTGCTTTAAAGGCAGTAACATGGAAGTAGTTCTGATTTAGTTACTGCCTTTTACGTGCTTTGTAAAAACAACATTTGATAATAACATTGATATCCTATGTGGAAAGTAGAGAGAAAGAGGGAAGGTATATTGGGGAAGGATGTTATATATGAAAATCATTGGTTATTTAAATAGAGCCTTATATGGTAACCATTGCATCACTTTACTGGGGAATCTAAGACAAATGTCTTCAGCTCTTCAGATGTAGAATTTAAAATACTTCAAAAAAAAAGGATACTTAAAAAATAATTTCATTTAAGTGGCCTAACTCACATTAATAATCTTGGAAGAGACTTACTTGTAAGTAAAAATCATAATGTATTGCATCTGTCACCTAGATGTTCCCTTCCTGATCAGTAGTTGAGAAAACTAAGTGAACAATGACAGAGCATCTGCAAACAGAAAAGTTGATTATCTAAGTGGATAATACATTGAGGTTGAAGTCTAAAGTGATAAATTAATTTCTGTCCTACGGCTAGTATTCTCCAGTACACAAAATACTCATAGACTACAGATCCATTAACGCTCCTGGGAAATGCTGTCTTGTACTTGTCAAAGTCCCGATCTTTAGATCTGTTTCTGTAATCAGCATATAGATAGACAAGTTTTCTTTAGTTACCACATTCTTCCTCACAAAAGGTACAACAACATTTATTAAATTCACTTTCTTGCTTATAAACAGATTCTGACACTGACATAGATATCAGACTGTGACCTTGGTTGAACCTCTTCTGTGTTTCCTGAATTTTGTAACAGCATATTTACATGAAAACTCTTGGGTTATTCTTCTAGATGGTAGAGAATATCCATGAGATTATTCTTCATACTTTCATGCTGAAAATTCTAAAGATATGCTAGTGTGGAAACCATGTATGCAGTACTTTAAAAAATTGCCTGTGTTAATCAGAATAGTATATGTGGAAAAAAAAGACCAAAGTTAAGTGTAAAATAAACATAAGGTCAGTTTTATTCAGAAATAAATTCTACCAGTCAGTAATGAGTTATCTTTATAAGAGGATCTATAGAATAGAAAAAGATTCTTCAAATTACTATGCATGACAGTAAGCCTAGCTGTAGATAATAAGACGCTCAGCTAGACTGCATTGTAAAGGGCTGGTTTCAGTTCAGAAACTGGTAAGAATGAAGACTCAAAGAGTTCAAGTTTGCTTTTACTTTGATTTATGTAAACCAAACAAGAAGCTATGCAAAGATAAATGATAAATGTCTAAATGAATATAGCTTTTTCATACCTCCTTAGCTTCTCACAGAGAGGAAACCAAAATTTGGATGCCAATGCAGCCCTTGAAAATGTCTCCTGAATTTGTTACTGTTAGAATAGAGGAGGAATCATATCTTCACTTAATCACTTACTTATTACTTTGTTATGCAATTCCTTACTTTTCCATAGACACATTCATTTATTCTTTTTCTACCCCACAATATCTATATAATACCTTTATATATTTTTATGCAAATATATTTTTCTTGCATATACCTCTTTGCCTTTTATGAAAAGTATAATTTTCTTCTGTTGAATTAGATTCAAGTGAGAATGCATGCTACATAAAATAAAAGATGATTTCACTGCTGCATTTATGCAGAAAAATAATTTGAGTATTTTCTTCATTAGGGACAAACCTGTGCCTTATAATTATAAGAATAGAAATTAGAGCTATTATTGAGGCTACTTTGGTTAACCTTTTCAAAGGTTACTAATTATTTTAATTTATAACCTCTGAGATCGTAATATTTGTATCTCAACTATTGTGTGAGGTTGTCAAATGGATGAATCTTTGAAATAGCTGTGGGCAGAGTATATATCATTATCAACTAACATGACAGCATGGAGGCGTTATTCATATTACTAATGACACAAGCAGAAAGGAAGAATGGGAACACTTTTTTTTTTAACCATTCTTCCTATATCCTTCTTTATATGTTTAAGCTTAAAAACATCAACAGAGATGTTCTGAGGAAATTTTGAAATGTGATGGAAATTACAACAAATTATGGTTATAACTAATTATAAATTTATTTTAAGATCACCCTACTTAAAAGTCTCAGTAGACTTACATAACATCCTGTAGCTTCCTGATTTTAAACTCCCTGCAATTCTAATAACACCTGGCACTAATAATTTATCTCCTTTTATAAATGAAAGATTTTTTTTAATGCAACTACTTCACCTTAAGTTTCAGTTCAGAGTGATACTTATTAAAATAATTTTTGGTGTGGGTTTTGGGTCAGTGAGCCAAATGCCTCGTTTCTGCATGATCAATTATTGATGGGAATGCAGACTACATAAATATTCTGAAATGGGGCAGGAATTTATTTTCCAAGTTAAATACCTATATTTATTTGTCCCTCCAACTTCCAAATCAAACCTGCCAGATTAACCAGCTTTAAAATATTTTAAAATATATTTCCAGACACTTCTATTATACTCATTAACTAGATAGTAATTCTGTTGTCTTAATATTGTTATTGTTTTAATTTCTCAAATGAAATCATGTGTTACACAAGTAAATTATTATGAATAATAAATGGCAGAAAATATTAGTGAATGTAATCAATTAAATGAGGTTTTCTTTAGTTCATGAGTAAAGTTAAATGCATAGTTCTTATTTTTTATAATTTAAGTCAGTTAAGCTTAGATTTGGATCAATAAAGACATTATACTGTAACACCACATTCTGCCCTTTGGTTGACCCATTGTCAACCAAATAAAAAAAACAAATGTATTCGAGGTTTATCAAATCCTCTAAATTAGGAAAGTCTAGCATGGGCGTTTTTCTGAGTTGAAAATGAATATGCTTATTTTTCTATTTTATTCTCCTGTAAAATTCCCAATGAGGTCCTAAGCCTATTTCAACCTCACACATATTTCCTTTCTCTAAAAAGAAATTGAATGATAAGTAATACAAGAAGTAACCAAATTGAGAAGAGTCTAGTGCAACCAGTTTTTTATTAAATATTTTTGAAATTAGCCTTTGCAAGTAGTCAATATTGAATGCTATGCATTGAAAGTACTGGGCTTCTTAGTGAAATTTAAGTATATATTTACTGTTTGAAACAGAGAATAATTTTAATATGATGATTATCCATAATGACTACAATGATTGTCAGTAAATCAATCTCTATATCTGTTAGCTAGATATGTTAATACAATAAGAAAAATCCAAGAAATGTGTTTTGAATATATATGCCCATAAAACATATTTATAAAAATTACATATGTGCTAATCACATTTAAGCAAATGAATGAAATGAAATAGCTTTGAGCTGTATCTACCTCTTTGTGATATTCCTAGTTTCTCTATATATTACTTTACAAAGCCAAGGGAAAGGAACAACAAAAGTCGGTGACAAGTACCAAAATATAACTATTAAATCTAGAAGTTTGTCAGTGGAACATGATTGCAAGGCATTTTCCTGCCAAGAAGCATGGCATAAAGTAAAGAAGTGCACAATTAGGAAAAATAGAGGAAGAATGAATTTAGGAATATCTGTAAAGTATAAATCAATGGTTTGCTAAGTTATGCTCCCAAATAGCTTTAAATCTTGATTAATGAATAATATTTGAAATTTCCTGGACTGCTTATTATAGCAACTTTATTGCTATAGAATAATATATATTCTGTTGTTTAGTAAAAAAAAAAAAACAATTGTTTGCTAATGTGTAAGTACTATAATTGGGAGATTTTAAAGTATCTCCTTATTGGGAAATTAAGACTTATCTACTGAGAAACAAAATTCACTTGTTATTTTAAGTTCACAAGTTACCCTGCTATTGAGTTCATTAAATATAATGAATATAAAGCAGACCAACATACTTATATTGATTAGCTTTTATACAATTCATATGTTAGGGACTGAAATCCAGCTGTTCAGGCACCACTCAAACAGAGGGCCCTGCTCTTCAGCCTATAATACCAGAGAACTGACTTGAGACTTTAAAAAATGCCAGTCTCTTGACCCACAAAAATATGAAATTACAGGAGTAATTTCAAATAGCTCCTAGAAAATTAATCATAATATGTGTTAATAGCGTCATCTTTACTAATAAGGAGCAGGACATTAATAAATACAGGGCAAAGAAAATGGACTTGAGAATTCAAATCAGCTATGCAAAGAGATGAAAGTCATATGATATGAAAGGTTAGAGATAACATTTCTTTTAAAGCTTGAATATACTGCCTGGTAAGTAACTGAGAAATTCACAAACAATTTTCTTTTCGTTCTGAAGATTATTCTTTTAGGAGAACTATGAACATCAAACTTTTCAGTATGACTACTAAAACCCTTTATTTAGTGTGCAGGCAAAGCTACTGCCTCATATTTTAACATCTTTGTTGGAAAAAGCCTCTTCACCTGTTTTGTTTGTGCTTGTTTCTATTAGTCTGTGTATATGATTTGCCTTTTAAAATTTATTTTTATTTTGGGAAAATTCACATAACAAAATTTACCTTCTTAACCCTATTTAAGTATGCACTTAAGTGGAATTAAGTATATTCAATTTTCTGTGCAACCATCAGCACCATCTATTTCCAGAATTCTTTTCCTCTTGTAAAACTGAAAATCTATATTCACTAAACAAATCCTCACTCCCTTCTTTCCCCTGTCCCTAGTAACCACTTTCTATTTACTGTCTCTGTGATTTTGACTACAGTAATTACTCATATAAATGAAATCATAAAGTATTTTTTTTTTACCACTGGCTTGTTTTACTTGGTATAATGTCCTCAAGATTCATGTGCATAGTAGCACGTGTCAGAATTTTCTTCCTTTGTAAGTCTGAGTCATAGTCCATTGTATGCATATAACACATTCTGCTCTCCATTGGTCCTCTGATAGACACTTGGGTGTTTTTCACCTTGTAGGTATTGTCAATAAATGCTACCTGGAACGTGTATGTACTATGTATCTTTGAGACCCTGTTTTCATGTCTTTTGGTTATATACCCAGAAGTGAAATTGCTGGATCACATTGTATTACTATTTTAATTTTAGGAGAACCACATACTATTTTCTACAGAGGATGTACCATTATGCTTTCATACCAACAGTACAAAGAATTCCAATTTCTCTAATTCTTCACCAACAATTATTATATTATTTTTTAGTTTTGTTTTTTTCTTTCTTAATATTAGGTATCTTAACAATGTGAGGTGATATCTCCATGGTTTTGGTTTGCATTTTCCTACAAGTAAGTGATGTTGAAAATTTTTTTTTCATGGGCATATTGGCTATATGTATATCATCTTTGGAAAAATGTGCGTTTGATTTTTTGCCATTTTTGAATTGAGTAAATATTTTCTGTAGTCATGTCTTATTTGTATTTTACATATTCCTGTGGTAATCTCTTATCAGGTATATGATTTGCAAATATTTTCTCCTATTTTGTGGTTTCCTTTTTAACTTTTTTTTTATTGTTTCTTTTGATGCAAAATTAAAAAAAAAATCATGAAGTCCATTTTGTCTATCTTCTGTTGTGCATGCCTTTGATGACATAGCTAGGAGACCACTGCCAAATCCAATGTTTGAAGATTTTGCCCTATGTTTTCTTCTAAAAGTTTTACTATTCTAGGTCTTACATTTAGGTATTTGATACATTTTGAGTTAATTTTTTTACATGGCATAATATAAAAATCCAACATCATTCTTTTGCATGTAGATGTCCAGTTTTCCCAGTACCATTTATTGAAAATTCTGTTATTTTCTCATTGTATTCATTGGTCCCCTTGTCAAAGATAATTTGACCATATAATTGAATGTCTATTTCTAGGCTCTCTCTCTCTATTCCCTTGGTCTGTATTCTTTCTTTATGACAATGCCATGCTATTTTGATTGTGGTAGCTTTACAGCAAGTTTTTAAATCTGGAAGTGTATGTTATCCACTTTTGTTCTTTTTTGTCAGGATTGTTTTTTTGTTTGTGATTCCATATGAATTTTATGATGTTTCTACTTCTGCAAAAAAAAAAAGTTTTGATTTTGATAGGGTCTGCATTGAATATACAGATAGCTTTGACTAGTTTTGACTTCTTAACAATATCATTTCTTCCAATATATAAACATTTGATATGTTTTCTTTCATTTATATCTTATTTCACATCTTTCAGGAATGTTTTGTAGTTTTCATCATGTAAGTCTTTCACTTCCTTGATTAAATTATTTCTTAAGAATTTTTTTCTTTTTGGTGGAAATCAGATTTTTGCTTCCCTATGGTTTGCTGTTTTGTTAAGTTTTGATTTGTAGGCTATCCCTATGCTGAGGATCAGCCCAAAGTATAATCTTTAAGTCTCTTCAAGTCTTTCTGAGACGGAATCTTTTCCTTTTTGCACAAATGGTGACTTTTAAACTTTCCCAACATATGTTTTTGAAGGTCTTAGTCTTTAATGTCTAACTTCTAGAAGAGGGAATGTGGCAGGAAATGAAAGGCAGAAAAAACAGTGCTGAGTCTTTAAATACCTTGGAATTCATTTTAAGCTAGTGGAAGAAGAGTTTGTAACAATGAAAAGTGATTAAAAAATGATATCTGTCCGCCTCTGTCTCTGCAGCTCAGTGATTAGAAGAAGAAATCAATGATCAGAACATTAATGTTCTTTATTTGGAGGATTGATCTTTATTACCCACTGTGAATTCCTCAAGTTGCATGGAAACTATTCTAGGAACAAATGTACTGCTGCCTGCCATGGAACTGGGGACTAGGAGCTGGGTAGCAGCTGCTGAGTTAAGAGCTGAAATTTACCTACCATCCAAGTGTCTCCTTGGAACTTTCAGTCAGTCCTTCAATGTACCAGAATCTGTACCTTAGGTAGATTCTGTCATTGTAATTGTCTGTGTGAAATATGGAGTCCTCGTGCTTCCTACTCCACCATCTTCCCAGAATCCTCTTCTGCCTTGGGTTTTTAACATTGAATTTAAAAAACAAACTCTTTCTAATCCTTAAGAATAGTGCAGCACTGGTTAAGAGTGGCAATAGACTAGTAACATAAATTATTTTCTTTGTGATTATGTATCAGTGATTCCCCTGATAAAGAAGATTGAAGACAGTTGTAATGATAAAAATTTCATACTTATAGATTGAAAATCCCCTATATTTTTTGTGATCCATTATAAAAGCATGAATTCAACTTGATTCATCCTTTCCCCGACATCTTTATTTTACTTAGGTTTAGAGGATTACACACTATTTAAAGATAGTAACTCCATTCAGTATTTTCTATTCAGATACAACATAAGAATAAATAAATGGCCATGGCCATCTTATACTCTAAAGAAGAGCTCCATAAATGCATACCTCTTTTTTGGTCAACAATGTGTATACTTACAAAATTTTATTAACTAGGTAGGGATCCCAATATATGAGAATTAACTGAAGTATAGAAGAAAATATTCTACTGAGATGCAAAAATGACAAAGAAGGATTGGAATGAACTTTTAAAGTTCTGTATTAAAATGAACCCCATTTTCTTGTTAGAAATACATATGACTTAAAAAGTTGTTTACCTTTCAAAAACAAATAATAAGATATAGTTATAATATATTTAATTCTAATTCCTAAACTGTAAGAATAATGTACTCTTTTTTTTTTTTTTTTTGATTATGGCCTTTTCTTCATGCACCCTCCATGCCACTAGAAATTGGAAACTTTTCCAACATATTGTTCCAAAGCTGTCATCAAACTGAAAAAGCAGAACTGCTCTCCTTCTCCTTTCCAGGTCATTAAATGTTATCAGTAATAAAGCTTAAGTGAAACAGTTGTTATGGTGGAAGCTCCTGGTACTCCTGTATAGAATTCATGAGGTCAGATTCCACAGTGTCAAGGAAAATCAACCTAATGAAGCAATTTAATTAAAATTAATTGAGTATGATTCTCTCTCTTAACTCTGAGATTGATGTAGGGTTATTTTCAACATTTTCTTTGCTTAAGGTGAAACTACACTTCCAGACTTTTACTTTTCTTTTCCTTGATGTTTTTTTGATATTTTTCAAGAATGAGTAGTTTCAATTGAGAATAGTGGTTCATAGAACTTATCAATGTAAAAGACCTTTGAGGTCATTTAATCTACTCTGTGTTAAAGGAGGATTATTCTTTTGTTCTCTTTTTATGTCTCCTATCCCTCCTGGATTGAGTTGAAAATAAAGATTCTAAGCAAGCTGAAAAGTAATCATATATTGAAGCCTTTATGAGTGAATTGTTTAAAATATACTTCAGCAGAGGTGTGGGCTGGTGATGGCCTGTGCAGGTTGGGGGCACTGAGTATACATGCATGGGATCTTTTGAAGGAGGTCACAATTAACTTCATTACCTCCACCATAGTTTGACCCCATGTAAATAACAGGGAGGGAACATAGCCCTACCCATAAACAGAATTGGATTGAAGATTTACTGAGCATGGTCCCGCCCATCAGAACAAGACCAAGTTTCCCCTTCAGTCAGTCTCTCCCATCAGGAAGCTACCATAAGCCTCATCCTTCTCCATCAAAGGGCACAGAGGCTGAAAACCATAATCACAGAAAACTAACCAATTGGATCACATTGACAACAGCCTTGTCTAACTCAATGAAACTATGAGCCATGCTGTGTAGGACCACCCAAGAGCAAGGGTCATGGTGGAGAGTTCTGACAAAATGTCATCCTCTGGAGAAGGGAATGGCAAATCATTTCAGTATTCTTGACTTGAGAACCCCATGAACAGTATAAAAAGGCAGAAAGATAGGACACTGAAAGATGAACTCCCCAGGTCAGAGAGTGCCCAATATGCTACTGGAGATCAGTGGAGAAATAACTCCAGAAAGAATGAAGAGATGGCACCAAAGCAAAAACAACACCCAGTTCTGGATGCGATGGGTGATAGAAGCAAAGTCAGATGCTGTACAGAGCAATATTGCATCAGCACCTGGAATGTCAGGTCCATGAATCAAGGAAAATTGGAAGTGGTCAAACAGGACATAGCATGAGTAAACGTTGACATTTTAGGAATCAGCAAACTAAAATGGATTGTAATGGGTGAAATTAACTCCGATGACCATTCTGTCCACTACTGTGGGCAGAAATCCCTTAGAAGAAATGGAGTAGCCATCATAGTCAACAAAAGAATCTGAAACACAGTACTTGGATGCAATCTCAAAAACAACAGAATGATCACTGTTTGTTTCCAAGGCAAACCATTCAATATCATGGTAATCCAAGTCTATGCCCTGACCAGTAATGCTGAAGAAGCTGAAGTTGAATGATTCTATGAAGTCCTACAAGACCTTCTAGAACTAACACCCTGAAAAGATGTCCTTTTCATTATAAGAGACTGGAATGCAAAAGGAGGAAGTCAAGAAACACCTGGAGTAATGGGTGAATTTGGCCTTGAAGTACAGAAAGAAGCAGGGCAAAGGCTAATAGAGGTTTGCCAACAAAATGCACTGGTCATAGCAAACCCCGTCTTTCAACAACATAAAAAAAGAGTCTACACGTACATCACCAGATGGTCAACACCGAAATAAGACTGATTATATTCTTCGCAGCCAAAGATGAAGAAGCTTTATAAAGTCAGCAAACACAAGACCAGGAACTGACTATGACTCAGATCATGAACTCCTTATTGCCAAATTCAGACTCGAAGAAAATAGGGAAAAACCATTCAGATATATTCTAAATCAAGTAAATCCCTTATGATTATACAGTGAAAGTAAGAAGTATATTCAATGGAATAGAACTGATAGGGAGAGTGCCTAAATAACTATGTATAGAGGTTCGTGACATTGTACAGGAGATTGGGATCAAGACTATCCCCAAGAAAAAGAAATACAAAAAAGCAAAATGGCTGTCTGAGGAGGCCTTACAAATAGTTGTGTAAAGAAGAGAAGTGAAAGGCAAAGGGGAAAAGAAAAGATATACCGATTTGAATGCAGAGTTCCAAAAAATAACAAGGAGAGATAAGAAAGCCTTCCTCAGAGACCAATGCAAAGAAATAGAGTGGGAAAGACAAGGGATCTCTTCAAGAAAGTTGGAGATACCAAGGGAACTTTTCATGCAAACATGGATACAATAAAGGACAGAAATGATATGGACCTAACAGAAGCAGGAGACATTAAAAAGAGGTGGCAAGAATACACAGAAAACTGTACAGAAAAGATCTTCAGGACCCCTATGATCACAATGTTGTGATCACTCACCTAGAGCTAGACATCCTGGAAAGTGAAATCAAGTGGGCCTTAGGAAGCCTCACTACAAACAAAGCTAGTGGAGGTGATGGAATTTCAGTTGAGCCATTTCAAATCCTAAAAGATGATGCTATGAAAGTGCTGCACTCAGTATGCCAGCAAATTTGGAAAACTTAGCAGTGGCCACAGGACTGGAAAAGGTCAGTTTTCATTCCAATCCCAAAGAAAGGAAA
Source organism: Antilocapra americana (assembly GCA_007570785.1). NCBI lineage: Eukaryota > Metazoa > Chordata > Mammalia > Artiodactyla > Antilocapridae > Antilocapra > Antilocapra americana. The sequence goes on from ML662438.1 coordinate 10,124,925, forward strand.
TGCCAAAGAATGCTCAAACTGCCACACAATTGCACTCATCTAAGACTAGTAAAGTAATGCTCAAAATTCTCCAAGCCAGGCTTCGACAATATGTGAACCATGAACTTCCATATGTTCAAGCTGGTTTTAGAAAAGGCAGAGTAACCAGAGATCAAATTGCCAACATCCACTGGATCATCAAAAAAGCAAGGGAGTTCCAGGAATACATCTACATCTGCTTTATTGACTATGGTAAAGCCTTTGACTGTATGGATCATAATAAACTCTGTAAATTTCTTCAAGAGATGGGAATACCAGACCACATGACCTGTTTCTTAAGAAATCTTTATTCAGGTCAGGAAGCAACAGTTACTGGACATGGAACAAAAGACTGCTTCTAAATAGGAAAAGGAGTACATCAAGGCTGTATATAGTCACCCTGCTTATTTAGCTTATATGCATAGTTCATCATGAGAAGCGCTGGGTTGAAGGAAGCACAAGCTGGAATCAAGATTGCTGGGAGAAATATCAGTAACCTCAGATATGCAGATGACACCACCCTTATGGCAGAAAGTGAAGAGGAACTGAAGAGCCTCTTGATGAAAGTGGAAGAGGAGATGAGAAAGTTGACTTAACGTTCAACATTCAGGAGACTAAGATCATTGCATCAGATCCCATCACTTCATAACAAATAGATGGGGAAACAGTGGCAAATTTTATTTTGGAGGGGGGCTCCAAAATCATTGCAGATGGTGACTGCAGCCATGAAATTAAAAGACACTCATTAGCAGGAAAGTTATAACCAACATTGACAGCATATTAAAAAGCAGAGACATTACTTTGCAAATAAAGGTCCGTTAGTCAAGGCTATGGTTTTTCCAGTAGTCATGCATGGATGTGAGAGTTGGACTATAAAGAAAGCTGAGCACCGAAGAATTAATGCTTTTGAAGTGTGGTGTTGGAGAAGACTCTTGAGAGTCCCTTGGACTGCAAGGAGATCCAACCATTCCATCCTAAAGGAAATCTGTCCTGAATATTCATTGCAAGGACTGATGCTGAAGCCAAAACTCCAATATTATGGTCAGCTGATGCAAAGAGTTGATTCATTTGAAAACACCCTGATAATGGGATAGATTGAGGGCAGAAGAAGGGGATGACAGAGGATGAGATGGTTGGATGGCATCACCAACTCAATGGACATGAGTTTGGGTAATCTCCAGGAGTTGCTGATGGACAGGGAGGCCTGACTTGCTGCAGTCCATGGAATCGCACAGGGTCAGACACGACTCAGCAATGGAACTGAACTGAACCGAACCTATGTATTATGTAATAGTATTATGTAATCCTACTGACAAACTTATGTGAGACAAGTTTTGTAGATTTTTGTTCAGACATGTAGTTTCATTTTTATGTTACATATTATACAAGTCAGTCTGATTTTCATATATCTGATTGATTGGTGATATATACAGACATAGTATAGTGTTAACATGACTGAATATACTGTCCTTTGGAAATATTGTTCACTTTTATTATCAGCTTTAGTTTTATAGTAAGTTAAATAGCTTCCATTTTGGCTTCCTCTTCTGTGCTTGCTTATGCATAAATATTATAGTCCTCTTGCCAGGTGGTTAGTATTTGTAATTAAAGTATTCATTGGGTACTGTCACTTCAGTACATTATATTAACTGATAATCCTACATCACTTCGATGGCATCACTCTCTCAGTGGGGATGACTTTGAGCAATCTCTGGGAGTTGGTCATGGACAAGGAAGCCTAGCTGTAGTCCTTGGGATCACAAAGAGTCAGACATGGCTGAGTGACTGAACTTAGTTGGACTGTCACTTCAGTCTTGTCTGACTCTTTGTGACCCTATGGACTACAGCTCACCAGGCTCCTCTGTCCATATTTCCCAGGCAAGAATAATAGAGTGGCTTGCCTTTCCCTTCTTTAGGGTATCCTCCTGACCCAGGGATCAAACATGCCTCTGTTGTGTCTCATGCATTTGCAGGCAGATTCTTTACCTCTAGTGCCACATGGGAAGCCCTTAAGATCTGCAAAACTGAGCCTAAGGAGGTAGATATGGGGGTGACCAAATAGGAATATATTAGGACTTATTACAAGGGACATAATTTACTCTGATAATGTAGCATGATTTTTTTTTTGGCATAACTAAAACAGATTTAAAATTTCCTTTTATGTTCATGCCTCTTCACTCCTCTGATATCATTTATTGCATATTTGACGAAGATGGCCCTTATAGAAATTAAAACATACATCTCAAACTTTGAAAATGTATGAAAATATTTGAAAATATTTTTAACATTATTTTTAAAAATGTTGTGGAAAAAATTTTTCTTAAATATGAAAGAGTGAAATTAATTCTTATTGCTCATGTTTGTGTCCTTTAAAAATGTATTCATTTTATCATTCATTAACCTGGATGAATGATAAATTTAATTGATTAGGAAACATATTGAATACAATTTTTCTAATGTAGCTCTATGCATTATATAAATCATTGCTAGATACAGTAATAATACAATTACCATAGCCCCTGGAATATACCAGTATATCTACCTACTAGAAAGCTTTATGTAGTCTAAAACTCAATCAACTAGACACTGTCAGCATGGCAGGGTATCTGAGAAGAAATCATCCAGAGAGCCGATGCAAGGTGACTGCAGGCAAAGGATATCTTTTTAAACGAACTTACTGATAAAAAGCTTCAACAGCATGACATATCTCTGACATGCTGGGAAACAGCAGCTGGCAGAGCAAACCAACATGTAACAATTGGTTTCAGGGGTGAAGATATAGGACCATAAACCAAATATGCTTGTGAACAGCTGCCAGGGTTGCAAATCAAAACCATTATACACCTATTCCATGCGGGGCCAACTTTTGGAACTAATAGTGCCCTTCCCTTTAGACTTTCATGAATGAAAGCAGCCATAAACAGGTGATCAGACAATAGAGAATATCATTTTAGTTCTGAAAGAGAAGCTATCCATCATCTGGGGAGCTTTTGACTTTGTCCATTGTCCATTTCAATTTTGTATCCAAAATCATATCCTGAGCCATCTTTCAATACCTCTTGCTAAATAACTGAGCTTCAGTTGAATGTCATTTCTTGTTCTCAAATCAATGGTAGAGAACTTCCAAATATCACCTGTACTGTGAGTAACTGAGCTATTCTTCATTCTGCCTGTCTTGATTGGCAAATGTGAGTAAGCATCTTCTTAGATGATGAGGAGACCAATTGTTCAAGAACTTGTGAAAATTTTTCCTTCATCTTGGCTACTGTAAGACAAAGCGGATGACATAAAAAGCTTCACAAGGCTTTATACTGAAAACAATAAATCATTAGCACTGCAGGAATGAGTTTTAATAGCTTTTGATTAATGTATAATCTACCACTATTGCGATATTTTTTTGTTGATGGAATTCTTAATTAGATTGTTATTTGAAACACAATTCATCTCACATTTATTAAATGTTCTGCATACTCTTATGTTGTTATTTGGTAGCATTTAGCAAACTTATCATTAAAGCATCAAATGAGGATCACAGATTAATCATGTTTAGGAGCTTTCAGTGCCTTTAAAAAACTTGTTAAGAGTTGCTAAAATTCCATCATTTTCTATATGCTAGTACTTTTCTTTTATTTACATTTTTTATTATTTTACCTTCTTGTTGACAAATACTTGGCAAGAGATTAATCATTTAGAGCTTATTTGTGTGCTTATGAACAGTACCTAAACATGGCTTACATTATACTACCTACCTCATAAGGGTTTTTGTAAGGATTAACTGCAGAGTAAGAGTTCAATTAAGCTTATTTTATTATTGCTAGTAATAAATAAACATAGGGTAAAGTTTCAGTGAGTGTTTTAATGTTAAAAATAGTATTTAATGTGTAACACACATAATAATTTAAAAGTGCTGGGCACTTTTCTAAGTGTTTTCCATGTTTTAGTTCACTGCCTTTTAAAACTGTCCTTTGAGGTAGACAGCATTTTATTTATTTATTGCAGATAATGAAACTAGGGCACAGAGAGGTTGCTTGAGAGGTTGATTCAAGATGAGCTTGTTTTTTGGACCCAAGGGAGTTCAATTTCAAAGTTTGTACTGTTAATCAGTATAGTTTTCTATCTCTCTGTTAGCAGTCTCAAATGAAATGATATGTTTCTAAATGTTGATTTGTAAGATGGGTGTTTGTAATTCTGAATATGTATATATCAAATAGAAGTAATACATATTAGCTAGCACCCAATCAAGCTTTTTTCCAACTCAATTTATCACATATTTTATATGCGAAAATAAATTCAGAGGTCCATTTACAGCCCTAAAATTATTCCTGTTTATCATAATGTTGATCTGGCAGTTGAAATAATGACCATCTCCTAACACTTGCTTTCCAGTTCCAAATAAATGGTGTTTTGTCCTATGACCTTTAACAGAATCTTTAGCAAAGAAGGATAGGTGGTTAGAAAGGTATTTGTCAGAAATGTCCCCAGGGGAATTAATTGATGGAAGTTTTGTATCAAGGTAGAGTAGGGTTTGGAGCAAAGAAAATGAAAAGAGAAGTACAGTGGCCTCAATAATGAGAAGCAAAGAGAGGGGCATGGGAGAGAAGTGTGGGAATATCTTCCCTATACTTTCAGTCTTTTGCTGTAGATATCCTTTTACAAACTTTTGATAGTAACTGTCATAACACTGTTGGGTCTTCCCTTTTCTCACATTTACTGTGTTTTCAGATCTTATGGTTTTTAGATACCCTTTCCATACTGATGGTTTTTGCAGTGATAATTATTCAAAGTGTATGATGGACACATGGAGATTCCCTATGCTATTAACATTTTCTCCAATTTGTATATGTTTGAAAATTTCCACAATGAGCTAAGCAAAAAATCAATCAAAACAAAATAACAAAATTGAATTCAGTCTTTGGTGATAGAAATAATATGAAAGTGTTAAGATAATAAACAATAAAAAAAATCTCATCTATTCCATAGTGGTGGTTGGGCTATTTAGGAATATTTGATCTAATTTTAAGTAACAATGTAAAACAAAGTATGAAGTGATTGAATAAATCTCAGTCACCAAACTCTGATAACTGGATATGAAAAAAAGATTAATGGGGATGGTATACTTTAGTCTTTTTATTTGGTATTAGTTCTATGAGTGTAACTATGTAGTTGGTATTCATTTTTTTAAATAAACTGGTGGATATCTTTTGAATAAGTACCAATACAAGTAGTATAAGTTTTGATAATAGTATTAAAATAAATGCATTCTTAGTATCAGGTACTATCCTGAGCCCTTTACACATTTTATTTTCCACATGCTATTTTGCTCAGTTCTGACAAAAACACCACAAAGTAGTTATTTCTATTGGTGTATTTTCAGCTGTGCAAATTGAGGATCATAGGACAAAAATCACTTGTCAAGAGGATGATGTAACTGGTAGACAGGTATACCGTAGTGGTCTCTCTAACTTTAAACTCAGGCTAATTTTTTATTTTCCGTAGTGGCTACCCACTCCAGTATTCTTGCCTGGAGAATTCCATGGAAAGAGGATCCTGGCAGGCTACAGTCCATGGGGCCGCACAGGGTTTTGGACACAACTGAGCGACTAACACACCCAGTACCTTAGTAGAGAATATATGTCCCCTGGAAATAAAGTATTAGCAGCAATGCTGCTGCTTAGTCACTTCAGTTGTGTCCAACTCTGTGCGACCCCATGGACTCTTATAGCCTGCTAGGCTCTTATGTCCATGGAGATTCTCCAGGCAAGAATACTGGAGTGGGTTGCCATGCCCTCCTCCAGAGAATCTTCCAAACCCAGGGATTAAACCCAGGTCTTCCATGTTGCAGCGGATTTGATACTGTTTGTTCCACCAGGGAAGCCCATTAGCATGAACAAATGGGGTCAATTTTAAAGATATCCCAGTTCCTGAATATCTCATTTTATAACTCTTCGTTGTAGACCATGAATGGATCTATTTCCTTTTTTCAGCAAGAAAGGATGTACTTTCATACATCTGTTTTCCAGCCTTAAATTTTAAAATCAAAGTACTGATATAACCAGCACTTTCCTTTTATATTTTACTGTTTATTTTATTTATTTTTAAATTTTTTTATATTTGTAGTTTCAATCTCTGATTCCACTGGGTACACCTTTTTAGTTTGTAACAAAATTTCAAGTGCACCCTTTTGTTTCTTAGAGGTCTATTCTTGCATTGCTGAATAGCAGAAGAGCATTTTCTATTCACCACCAGTTTCTTGCATGCACTATGCAGAATCTTTGCCCTCTGTCTTCTTCTATCACCTTGGTATTTTCCATCTTAGTCAGGACTTCCCTAATCCTCAACCACATTATAACTAGTATTTCACATTATTCTAAGTATCTCAATATGTGTTATCTGATTTCCTGAAAAAAAAAGTATGTCATTAAAGAAGACAGATATCTTCATTAATATAAACCTTCACTATTAGATGAGTTTATTTTTATGAGCTGGCACTTGATTTTTGTTTTATAGTATACTGTTTATTTAGATATTTTAATTATCACTGAATAATATGTGAATGCTGTCATCATTTAGCTTAGAAACATAATTGTATAATGAAGTTACTTGCAGCAATATCAGTGATTAATGCCACTAATAGAAGATAAGTAAAATGGAATGGCAAAGGTTAGAAATAGAATTGATTTCTTTCTTCTGATCTTTAATTAGAAGTATTAAAATTTTTCTAGATGTTAACTTGACTGGAAAAAAATGAATTGGCTCTCTGTTGACCTAAAAACATATTTTTAAAGCAGATTTTGTTGCCCTAGAGAGGGAAGAGTCACTGAATTTGAAGAGTACATGTTTCTGTGACTTAATTCACCTTTCTTAGTATGGGGGAAAAAAAGGATCATGACTTATCCTGACTTGTGAGTACCAAGGGTCAGAGACCAAAAATATCTCCGTATTGGAGATTCAGAAGATTCTAAAATCAGGACAGGTTGTAGCCATTGATCCAATAAGATGTAATGAGCATTTCAGGAAAATCATTTAGCACAAAAGGGATTCTGGTGCAATATTGACATTAAACTAAATATGTAGATATAATTTATGTTATGCTGCTGCTGCTGCTAAGTCGCTTCAGACATGTCTGACTCTGTGCGACCCCATAGATAGCAGCCCACCAGGCTCCCCCGTCTCTGGGATTCCCCAGGCAAGAACACTGAAGTGGGTTGCCATTTCCTTCTCCAATGCATGAAAGTGAAAAGTGAAAGTGAAGTCTCTCAGTTGTGTCCAACTCTTAGCTACCCCATGCGCTGCAGCCTACAAGGCCCCTCTGTCCATGGGATTTTCCAGGCAAGAGTACTGGAGTGGGTTGCCATTGCCTTCTCCAAATTTATGTTATAGAATGATTAAAACTATATATAGGCTTAACATTCATACATTCAATATGTTTGTATTTAGAAATCCACTGGTCTTCAAGTCATATGAAAACAAATATAAATCAAATTGGTTTTGGATTTAGCCTACAAAATTGGGCAAAGATAGTATGATGTGTGTATGAACAATTAAACATGAGGTAGAAAACAATACATTTTTAAGAAGTCTAGAAAAAAAAGAAAGAAAGAAGAGATTAAGAAGAGGGAGATTTGGTTCTGTTGGTATGGTTTGGGGAGGCTTTAGGGAGAAATAGTAACTAAATTGAATCTCAGAAAGTAAAATTGTTGTTACCATTGGTAAAGATATGTTGCAGACCAGTAAGGTTACCTGTTATATGACTTGTTTGATGTCATTGTACAGAAAAGAAAAAACTATTGGGAAAGAGATGAGATTAGTGGTTGTGTGTGATTAATAATGGAAGGTAATGAAAAAAAAAAAAAAGTGAAAGTAAAATCTCTCAGTCATGTCCGTCTCTTTGCGACCCCATGGACTGTAGCCTGCTAGGCTCCTCCATCCATGGGAGTCTCCAGGCAAGAATACTGGAGTGGGTTGCCGTTTCCTTCTCCAGGGGATCTTCCTGACACAGGGATCGAACCCCAGTCACCCTCACTGCAGACAGACTCTTTTCCGTCTGAACCACCAGGGGCTCCTAATGGAAAGTACTCCTAATGAAAGGTTATAATTTAAGACAAAAGAGAAACATGAGATAATTTTGCAGATTAATGAAACTGTTGTTTACCAAGATTGTGATGGTAGACAAATGATTTTATGCATTTGTCAAAACACATACAGCTGGACACCACAGAAAGTTACATTTAACTATTGTACATTTAAAAGAATAAAACGAAGGAAAAAGTGAGAAACAAATCATTGGCTTGTTGATTAAAAAGAGTAAATTAAAAATGTGAGAGACTAAGAGTATAAGGCTTATAGTTAATAAGAAGGAAAAGAAAGTGGTTAAAGGGGGTTATGGATTAAATAAATATTTTGTTTGAAGAGAGGAAAATTGAAAATATCTATAATAGAGGTCAATAAAAGAGTATGAATATTCAAAGATGAATAATTAATACAGAAAGCCTCTGAAACCATAGTAGGTAATGGAAGAAGGACTTCTTTTTGTTCCTATGAAAGGGAAAAAAATAAAATAAAAGCAAATTAGAGTAGATACAGAGAATCATTTTAAGGGAGCCCCACCTAATCTCGAATCACTAGAATTTGAGGTGGATGTATGGAAAACTCACTTAGGCAAGTCGAGTTTACTTCTTTCTTTTTAATACTGTCTGAGTTTCCATTTATTTTAACCTCTGAAATGCTATGTTCTCTTATAGTACCAAAGTGTGAAAACGGATTAGTCTACAGCAGTGCTTTCAAAGTGTGATATTCAGATCAATAACATCACTATTACTAGGGAATTTGTTAGAAATAAATTCTACTCCAGGTATACTAAACAAAAAATTCCAAAGACAACATGTAAAAAGTTAACAGGAACATGAAAAAAAATATTCAGTTCAGTAACTCAGTCGTGTCTGATTCTTTGGGACTCAATGTATCACAGCACAGCAGGCCTCCTTGTCCATCACCAACTCCCGGAGTCCACCCAAACCCATGTCCATCGAGTTGGTAATGCCATCCAGGCATCTCATCCTCTATCGACCCCTTCTCCTACTGGACCCAGTCCTTCCCAGCATCAGGGTCTTTTCCAGTGAGTCAACTCTGCTCATGAGGTGGCCAAAGTAATGGAGTTTCAGCTTCAACAGCATTCCTTCCAATGAACACCTAGGAATTATCTCCTTTAGGATGGACTGGTTGGATCTCCTTTGCAGTCCAGGGGACTCTCAAGAGTCTTCTCCAACACCATACTTCAAAAGTATCAATTCTTCGTTGCTCAGCCTTCTTCACTGTCCAGCTCTCACATCCATACATGACTATTAGAGAAACAATAGCCTTGACTAGACGGACATGTGCTGGCAAAGTAATGTCTCTGCTTTTCAATATGCTATCTAGGTTTGTCTTAACTTTCCTTGCAAGGAGTAAGTGTCTTTTAATTTCAAGGCTGCAATCACCTTCTGTGGTGATTTTGGAGCCCAAAATATAAAGTCAGCCACTGTTACCCCATCTATTTCCTGTGAAGTGATGGGACCACATGTCATGATCTTAGTTTTCTGAATGTTGAGCTTTAAGCCAACTTTTTCACTCTTCTCTTTCAGTTTCATCAAGAGGCTTTTTTGTTCCTCTTCACTTTCTGCCATAAAGGTGGTGTCATCTGCATATCTGAGGTTATTGATATTTCTCCTGACAAACTTTTTTTTTTGTCTTCAGAGTTATTGGCTTTATTTTATTTTATTTTTTTTATTGTTTTTGCCATACAATGTCATGATATCACCATGGGTTTACATATGCTTCCCCTCCAGAACTCCCCTCCCTCCTCCCTCCCCCCCCCGGGGAAATCTCGCTGCACCAGCCCCGAGCATCAATCCTGGGCTGGCGATTGATTAGACATATGATAATTAACTTGTTACAATGTCCTTCTCCCATATCATCCCACCCTTACCCTCATCCCCAAAGTCCACGAGTCTATTCTATACATCTGCGTTCCTTTTGCTGTCTCGCATGTTGCGTTCTCGTTATCATCTTTCTAAATTCCATATATATGCGTTAATATACTGTATTGTTGTTTTTGCTTCTGGCTTACTTCACTCTGGATAATGGGGTCCAGTTTCGTCCATCTGAGTAGAATTGCTTCAAGTGAATTTTTTTTTAATGCTGAGTAATATTCCATTGTGTATATGTACCACAGCTTTCTTATCCATTCGTCAGTTGATGGGCATCTAGGTTGCTTCCATGTCCGGGCTATTGCAAACAATGCAGCGATGAACGTTGGGGTACACGTGGCTCTTTCAATTCTGGTTTCCTCGGTGTATATGCCCAGCAGTGGGATTGCTGGGTCATATGGCAGGTCTATTTGCAGCTTTTTAAGGAACCTCCACACTGTTTTCCATAGTGGCTGTACTAGTTTGCATTCCCACCAACAGTGTAAGAGGGTTCCCTTTTCTCCACATCCACTCCAGCATTTATTGCTTGTAGACTTTTGGATGGCAGCCATTCTGACTGGTGTAAAGTGGTACCTCATTGTGGTTTTGATTTGCATTTCTCTGATAATGAGTGATGTTGAACATCTTTTCATGTCTTTGTTAGCCATTTTTGTATCTTCTTTGGAGAAATGTCTGTTAAGTTCTTTGGCCCACTTTTTAATTGGGTTGTTTATTTTTCTAGAATGGAGCTGCAGGAGTTGCTTGTATATTTTTGAGATTAATTGTTTGTCCGTTGCTTCATTGGCTATTATTTTCTCCCATTCTGAAGGCTGTCTTTTCACCTTGCTTATAGTTTCCTTTGTTGTGCAAAAGCTTTAAATTTTAATTAGGTCCCATTTGTTTATTCATGTTTTTATTTCCAATATTCTGGGAGGTGGGTCATGGAGTATCCCGCTTTGGGTTATGGCAGAGAGTGTTTTGCCTATGTTATCCTCTAGGAGTTTTATAGTTTCTGGTCTTATGCTTAGATCTTTGATCCATTTTGAGTTTATCTTTGTGTATGGTGTTAGAAAGTGATCTAGTTTCATTCTTTACAAGTGACTGTCCAGTTTTCCCAGCACCACTTGTTGAAGAGGTTGTCTTTTCTCCATTGTATATTCTTGCCTACTTTGTCAAAGATAAGGTGTCCATAGATGCGTGTATTTATCTCTGGGCTTTCTATTCTGTTCCATTGATCTATATTTCTGTCTTTGTGCCAGTACCATACTGTCCTAATGACTGTGGATTTGTAGTATAGCCTAAAGTCAGGTAGGTTGATTCCTCCAGTTCCATTCTTCTTTCTCAAGATTGCTTTGGCTATACAAGGTTTTTTGTATTTCCATATAAATTGAAAAATTATTTGTTCTAATTCTTTGAAAAAGACCTCTGGTAGCTTGATAGGAATTGCATTGAATCTATAGATTGCTTTGGGTAGTATACTCATTTTCACTATATTGATTCTTCCAATCCACGAACACGGCACATTTCTCCATCTGTTTGTGTCCTCCTTGATTTCTTTCATCAGTGTTTTATAGTTTTCTATATACAAGTCTTTTGATTCTTTAGGTAGAAATACTCCTAATTATTTTATTCTTTTTGTTTCGATGGTGAATGGAATTGTTTCCTTAATTTCTCTTTCTGATTTCTCACTGTTAGTGTATAGGAATGCCAGGGATTTCTGTGTGTTGATTTTGTATCCTGAAACTTTGCTATATTCACTGATTAGCTCTAGTAATTTTCTC